>VUQH01038827.1:0-15527 GCA_015106775.1 Etroplus canarensis | reverse complement strand
ACAGAGCACAAGAGAGGTGAAGAAGAGAGTTCAGGCAGGGTGGAGTGGGTGGAGACGAGTGTCAGGGGTGCTTTGTGACAGAAGGGTAGCAGCAGGAGTGAAAGGGAAGGTTTACAAGACGGTGGTGAGACCTGCCATGTTGTATGAACAGCTCAGGTTGAGCAGTTTAGAAACAAAATAAGAAGGCTGAGATGGTTTGGACATGTTCAGAGGAGGGAAAGTGGATATACTGGACAAAGGATGTTGAGGATAGAGCTGCAAGGCAGGAGGAGAAGAGGAAGACCACAGAGAAGATTCATGGATGTAGTGAAGGAGGACATGCAGAGGGTGGGTGTGAGGGAAGAGGATGCAAGGGATAGGGTGAGATGGAGGCAGATGATCCGCTGTGGCGAACCCTAACGGGAGCAGCCGAAAGAAGAAAAAGAAGAAGCTTTGTGTTACTGTGCTATGAAATACTATGACAATAGTTGGTAATTTAGTATCATTGAATGAAGGCTAAACTAGTTAGTTTGCAGTACTATGGTGCAGTTTAAAGCCCTGCTGGACTGGTGTAGAGCAGGCTGTGGTTAGCTCACTGGTTCTCAAACTGTGGGGTGGGATCCACAGGTGGGTGGTAGAAAACCAGTTGAAAATATTAAGCAAAGTAAATAAGACATTTCTTATTTATAATTTATTCATTTATTCATTCATCTTCTTACACTTATCCAAGTCAGGGTCGCAAGGGACTCTGGAGCCTATCCCAGCTGTCAGAGAGCGAAAGGCGGGGTACAACCTGGACAGGTTGCCAGTATGTCGCAGAGGCAACACAGAGAGATGGACAACGATTCATGCTCACATTCACACCTACGGTCAATTTAGAATCGCCAAATAACCTAACCTCTTTGCATGTCCTTGAACTGTGGGGGGGGAGCACGTGCAGATAACCCACGCAAGCACAAGAAGATCATGGAAACTCCACACAGAAGGGTCCAAGGCGGTCAGCTGCTAGATTCAAACCTGGTCCCTCTCGCTGTGAGGCAACAGTGCTAACCACCGCACCACCGTGCTGCCCATCTTTAATTTCGAAGTTATTATTTTCTCCACACTGCAGCAGCACACTCAATCTGCCAAAACCCACTTTAATCCCTGGATAACATTAATAACTGACAGGACTATTGAAACTTTGTGACAATACAAGCAAGACATCCTCCATTTTTGAAATAACAGTGTATTTCTGTGAAGCTTAAATCGTTTTTTCATTAACACATGAAACTTGTGCAGAAAGGGCCAAACATTGATGCCCTTTTAAAGGAAAGGAAATGGGAAGCCTTCAAGGTAAGAGAGGTAAGAAAGAGCCTTTTTGAACTATATAAACGCAGTAGGTGAAATTTAAATCTTTGGAAAGCTTAAGAGCTCCTCACCAATCTGAAAGCACAGGCTATCAACAAGGGAAAGGCATAAGGAAACACAGAGATGGGTGCATTTGGGAGCAATGTCTTGCGAAAAATGGAATTTCTTTTATCCCTTTTACAAGGCAAGTGACCTTTGCCTTCTGGGTGGCTTTCTCCTCCTTTTTCTCCATTAGTACATGAAGACAGACAGGGACAACACACAGAGACACACACAAATGCATTTGCAATTTCTCTCTAAAGCAGCCCTCGTAATACACACAGGCACTCACTGTCCAACAGTCAATATTTTCTGAGGGATGGCCTCCCTTGAGAACTAGCAGGCAATCTGAAGGGACCCCTGCAATGAAAGGGCCTGTGATTGCATTCGACCGTAGCCCTTACAAAGATGTCGTACATCAAATGCCAACAGATAAAAAGCCATCCTCGAAGAGTTAATCAGCAGAGTAGCTTTCATGGCCATGCTGCAATTTGTCTCAATATCATGAAAAGAAGACAGGCTCTCGTAAAAAGCACTAATATAAATAAATACATAACCTCAATTGTAGAGCCCATTGTAGAGAATTTTTTTAATCCCTAAAATCTGTATTGCCCCCAAATCCAGTATTGGTCAGGCTTAACTAAGTGTAACTGCATTTGCCTTTTATGTACCACTGAATTAGATGTTATCTCTGACCGCTACGTGGCTTCAAGAAATGCTCTGCTTTTATCTTACCATTTGCCAATACTGCCTGACCTTGAGGGTCAGCGAGGACTCTGTGTATATGGATGCTTTTGTATGTCTGTTTTGTACACTTGTTTATGTGTGCAAGTGGGGGCTGGGTGTTAAAACATTTGGATAAATCAGTAGAGTTTGAGAGGCTGAACAATTTGCATTCTGAGTCAGTGTAAATGCCTGCAAAAGAGGCTCTTAGGCATTTTGCATACTTGCCACCTCATACCTGATGTGATTCTTATAGAGCAGCATGCTGGGTGACGATGAGGCCAATAACTATAGCCATTGACCCTTGTTTCTGACACACTCGTACCAACCACCACATATCAGTCAAATTAATGCTACAGCTCCACCAATTCTAGTGAAACAGGCAAAAAGAACATTGGGGAAATGATAATGATAACGCTATTTAACCTGGGTAAGCAGCTTGCCAAATACTCCAAACGTGCTCATGAAAGACTGCTGCTTGAAAGCGTGTTTCAGGGATTAACCAGTGGAAACTACTGAATTAAACTGTCATTAAAGCTTGCAAATAAAGCATGGATTATGATACATGATCAAAATATCTTTCAGCGCATAAAACACATTCCTGAACATTAACATGTTGCTAGAAGGTTCTGGTTCTAACCTTTAGGGAATATTTTACACACACATCTGACACACACATCCAAATAGTCAGTAAAAATAAAACGCCTACATAGTATGTTTGAAATGATCAAAATCTAAAAGCAAAGTCTAGCTTTTTTCTCTGTTGTTTTTAAACTTATTTTTAGAAATAATCTGCTATTACTACTGGAAGTAACAGGTCTTCTTTGCATAAATTTTACTGTGCTATCCACATTTTAACCGTGTTTCGACAATCTTTGGAGGAGTCCATCTACCTTGTCAGTGGACAGGCTCCATTATGCTCAAGGCTGAGACATCCCAGGGGTAAAATTCTTCATCTGTACCTGGAAATCTAGATGGACATTCCTCTGCTCTCAGGACACGTCGACCCAGACCGTCAGCATCAATTGTCTTAGTCTGCACTGACACAAGCATCTGTCAGCATCCATTTACCTATACAATGAAGGTAGGACATGATTCTTGATTTATGTGGTGGTGTATTACAATATGCCTGATGCTCTTTTGGGTTACAATGAGTTAAAAATTAAATGGATACATACTGTAAATGCTAACTTTGTGTTTTAATTATTCTTTTAAAATCTCTGCATGCACCTAAGCCACCGAGTCAAATACCTGTGAGCAGCAATTCTGATTTGATAGTTCAAAGTCTGGTTCTTTGCACTTACACATAAACATGCACATCCTGTCACATATTGAGGAGTTACTGTGTCCTTGGGAAATCGAAGCTTCGTCAAGCTGTACATCAGACATCTGCTAAGCGCCTCATCATCAAAGTGCTGAGGTTTATTCCCTTGCGTTGCTGTGCCAAGAACAACTGGCAGGCGCCAAGAAACCTTCCACTCCGCCACCAAGGTTAGGTGAATGATAACACTGAGTTACTGAGACACAAGACACAGAAGGAGACAGCTATAGAGCGAATAAAAACAGGGGCGGCAGGCTACAGTCACGTCTCTATGTATAGTCTATTTTCTATACTAGCTACCTCTGTAAAGCTGCCTGATTTTTTTCCCCCTCTGTTTGTACTTTTCTCAGTGCCTGTCGGAACACTTTAAGAACACACACACACACACACACACACACACACACACACACACACACACACACACACACAAAGAAATACTTTGCATTTTATGCCATTTCTTTTTCATGTCCATCACCTTCTCTCGGTTTGGAAAAAGGGGGTCTAATGTTGGCTTATATTATTATTAATCAGCTGTCAAGGAGCAACAGGTGCTATAAATGATCCACAGCAGATGCCAAACAGGAGTCATGCTACCCCATATCTTATCTTTAACTGTCTCCTTGGTGCTTCACTTATTTGAAAGATTGTACTACTTCATTTACATGTAACTCCAAATGAGTAGTTCTTTTCAAGCCTTGAAAAAAGGTCACAAAAGTAGTAAACAATCTAGCAAAGTGCATTTAAGGGTCAAAACATATCATGGTGACACCCACAGAGGAGCATCTTCATCAGACAGGTTTTTAATTTCTATTGATACTGTTGCCTCTCTTTATTCTCTGATGATAATATATTGCATCAAGATGTCTCTCATTAATTTGATCTCCTGAAAAATAGCTGAAAGTGCTTGGATGAACTACAGGAAGTGTAAAACATTTTTTTTTGTTTTAAAGTTTTAAAAATAAAGTTTTTAAGGGAAAAAAAACAAGCTAATACATACTGTAGTTAATGTTAATGCATTCACAAGTATTTTTAACTTACAGTAGCATACTAACACAAGCTAACATTAGTTTTGTAAGTGCTTATTAAATTAGGAATTGTGTTGTTTTAGCTATAGCTAAGGCTTTTGTGCTCTATAGCCAACTACAGTTATTTATTGTACAGTTACACAGATTCATCTTTTTTGACCGTAAAAAACTGTTATTTGGTATTATATACATGCATACATACATATACAGACATCTTACCTAAATAAATCACAATAAATGTGCAAGATGCAAACCCTATTTCTAGAAAACTTGGGATTTTTAAAATAAAAATGCAATTAAAACAGTCTTATGTTGATTCACATGAACCTTTATTTAAATGACAAAGAGACAAAGAAACTATTTTCAGTAGTTTTACTGACCAATATAACTGCATTTTTTAAATATACACAAATTTAGAATTTGATAGCCGCAAAACACTCAACAAAACACCAATATTAATTGTTACAGATTTGTAATTGGAAAATTTGTCCATTCTTGCTTCAAGTATTCTGATTCTTATACAACCACTCAGCAGTCTGTGATCCATTGTCTGATTCTCCCCTTCATGATGTGCCATACATTTTCAGTAGGAGACAGATCTGGACTGGCAGCAGGCCAGTCAAGTACACACACCCCGTGTCTATGAAGCCATGATGTTGCAGCCCATACAGAATATGGTCTGGCACTGTCCTGCTGAAATAAACATGGACTCCCAGGAAGAGATGTCCCCATGATGGCAACATATATCTCCCTAAAACCCTAATAAATGCCCCAGAGTCAAGGTACTGTTGTCTTAACACACAATGCTTAACAAGTTTATTAGACCACCTGTCAAAAAACTGAGAAGTACCACACAGCATCATGAAGTGCTTTAGTGCAGACGCCTTCCTTTTCAGTGAGTTCTCTACGTTTTACCATTTTGAACAGAAATAAGGAATTTTAGACTGAATTTGCCTTTTTATACCCAAATTTGAGCCGGTTCACTAGGCTTCAAGCATAACATTCAACCAAGTATATTAAATTTGTTAAGCGCTGTACATGCAATGCACCTATGTCATGGTCACTGATGCATACCCATACTATCAAAGATGCTACCTTTTGCACTTTCTGCTGCTAAAGGTCTGGATGGTCATTTCCATCTTTGGCATGAAACTTGATGCTAGTTTTTCCAGAAATTTTATTTGACCACAGCACTTGGTTCTACAGTCTTTCAGTCAATCTGAGAAGGGCATGGGACTGGTATTCCTGCCTAAAATTGATGCAGAAATTCCTCCTCATGTAGTACAGGTTTAGATTGCATTTCAGGATGCAGTGACAGACTGCGTTAATAGTTTTCTGAAGTACTTCTGAGCCAAAGTGGCTATAGAGTATTTGTCATAGTGGCGAGATGGTTTCTTAGGCAGTGCCAACTGACAGCTTGGAAATCCAACCTTGCCTTTTACAAACTGACATGTTTCTGAATCTTTTCGCAATATTATGCTCTGCAGATGTTGAAAAACCTGAATTCTCTGCAATCTTGCATTGACAAATGTTCCTTTTGAGCTATCTGACAAATATTGACACGAAGGGACAGTTCCAAAGACCAAACCTCTGATGAATGCTACTTTTATACCCAATCACGATAACTCACCTGCTACCAATTAGCCTTCCTAATGTGGACTCTAAACTTGTGTTACTTGAACATTCTGCTCACTTTTCAGTCTTATTTTAACCCTGTCCCAACTTTTGTTGCCTGCTTTGCAGCTATCACATTCTAAATGTGTATATATTTACAATATGCAATTAAACTGATCAGTAAAACTATTGAAAATATTTTCTTTGTATATTTGTCAGCTAAATGAAGGTTCACATGAATAACATCGCAGATTTTTGTTTTTATTACAATTTGGAAAACATCCCGACTTTTCTGGAAATGAGGTTTGTAGATGCCCACTCAATAAATGCCCACATGAAATGACCAATAGTAAATCTTGTCTTGAGGAAATGATGCAAATTTATTAGGAATTCTGTGTTTCTAATGAAGCACCAGTAAACACTTTCTAGCCATTTAATGTTATTAACATAGACAGACAAAAATCATGTGCCACTTCTGAAGCTTGCACTGTCTGTTTCACACAGCTTTAAGTCAGGGAGAATACATCTACAATGTATGGAATAAATACATGAGATGCCTCACTAAGTTTCCAGAGATGTATGGGCTGTAGAGTAAGCTAGGGATTCCCCAAGGGGTCTCTGGCCCATCGATAGGCTATAGCCTTTCCTTTGGAATCCAGGGTGAGTCGAGCCATCCATCAGGACTCAACTCAGTACACAAGGCAGTCAGAAAAAAAGAGAAACACCGGTTGATTAATGTGCCTTTCTGTGTGGTCAGTCTTTTTCTTCAGTGATACACACACAAAAATACATTACACACATAACTTCCTACACAGGTGCTTGCACACAAGCAAAAACATGCGCGCATACACACATCACCAAAAGACTATATTCTAGAGGATAGCAGATGAAAAATGTCTGGGCTCAACTCTGTTCTTGGCTAACCTCCATGGTGAATGGAGGGGTATTGACTAGAGCAAGACAGCTAGCCCTTATTTATAAATGCTTTTGCTGAACCAACTGCAAGCATCACGACACAATGAGCACACACAGCCAGAGGAAAAAAAACCAAAAAGCATAAACCCCACCATACATAGCTTCAATGCCATAACTCATCACTATTGAATGACCATATGAAGTACGTGATTTCAAAGGTATCTAAAATGAAGATCTCTGATTCCTTGATTACAATACTTTTCCAAGCTAACCGAATAAACACAACAGGGATCTGTTCCATTGTGAAAAAACAGGGTTGGGCGGCCATTAAATGCACCACACTCAAGTGGATTCATTTTTGTCTCGCCACAAAGGATGCCGTCGAGCTCATAAGCCACACATTAATATGACCACAGATCAATGGGACTGTGAGCAGTCTGAAGCTATTGTTAATGTACTGTCTGCATTTATGAGGATACAGAGATGGATATGACGTTGTGTTGACTGGAATACCTTACATGTTTTGGTAATGGTACTGAGTTATATATAAGAACAGGATAAATATTTTAGACTTTATTTTAGACTTTTAATTTAAATTTTAAACTTAGTGATCACTTGATTTTCTTTAACTATTGAATTTACAATCTATTAACAATATGGTATTTTTGGTATTGTCACTAGCACAATCTCTCATCGGTCTTCTTAAGCCTTCAAAGACTATAAAACACAAGTTATGTGTTGTATATACATCTTCATCATTAACGTTTCCTACCTAAGTACAAAAACTAGAGTTCGTCTAAGTAAATAACAGTTGTTTTTAACACCCTTAAACAATCAGCTACTATTGTTATTTGTGTAGTGAGACTGAGGTCATACAGTATATTGAGCAATTAGATTATTAAATTGGTGTAAAAGTAAATATTCATCATTTATAATGACATAGCCATGTGAAACTATGTTTACGCAATTATCCACATGTCATTATGTTTATGCAATCCCCCCCCCCGGGATTATTAAAGTATTCTGATTCCGATTTACCTAAAAAAATGATACATAAAAGCACATAAAAAATAATGTAAACAGTATATTTGAATAATCAGAGGGATGTAATCACAGTAGTTAAGTATCTGTGCATTCTATTAACTGTTATAAGACTGAACAAATGCTCTCTGAATGGGTTCAGAAAAATTGCTGAAAAAACCTTGATGCTACATTAGAAACAATACAAATCAATACAATGACATTTCAAGACTCGCCATATGTTTAAACAAAACCATTAAAACAGGGTCTTTTGTGATTAATTCAAAGGACACATGCAAATTGTAGCACTGCAAATCATACTAAATGCCACATTTAATGACTTCCATTTGTTTCTAAGCACTCATTAGTTTTGTCTGTATGGCAATTTCCAAGATCATTTGTCAATCAAACAGTTTGAGTGGTACTTTTAACATTTTTCCCCTAAAAATTTCTTCTTTATTTTGTTCAGGCACAGGGATTGTTATTTCAAGCAAGTGATGCGTTTGGGGCGTGTTATGAACCAGTATTGAATTTGACATATCAGAGCAAGTAATGGAAAAATATCTAGTGGTACGCAGGCTGGAGTGGTTTTAGGACCGTTCTGTCTGTTACTCTGTCCCAGTCTGGGCGGGGCTCTGCTGGCCCCGGGCCCTGGACTATCAGTCAGGCTGATGTATAGGTCCACAGGGTACAAATGAAACCTGTCACAACAAGGGTAATGATGTCAGAGTCACTATAGCTCACCGCTAGAGGAGCAGTGGGAGGGAGACGAGGGGATAGCAGGATGTAGGGAAAGAGGAGGGTTTAGAAAAGAGAATGGAAGTGAGGAAGATGAGAGTAACCTGAAAGAAAGGGCATGAGCAGGGGAGGTAAGAAGTCTCAAAGGCAACAGGGAAAGAGTAAAGGGGACAGAAGAGTGAGGAAAGGGGCTTTTCAGTGATGACTTGGTGAGGAGAAAAGTTTTAATTATAGTAGTAATATAATAAGACTTGAAGAACTGCAGGGGAAGACTGCAATTAGAAGCTAGAATAGAAGACGGTCAAGGCAAAGAAGTGAACAAAGATGAAAAATAAAGCAATATGTGAGAAGGAATATGAACTAAGGGGAAGGGGGAAAAGGAAGGGAGGTGTGGACAAAACAAGAAAGAGTGATATATGGAACGATTGTGTGAAAAGGACTCAAATGACATAGGTAGGGAGAGAACAATGGCAACAAGAATAGGAGAGGAAAGAGGTGCAATTCGGTGTGTAGTAATGGAATTGCTGAATAGCAAAGGAATTCAGAAGAGGGAATAGGGAATGGATTTATATTTGAATTAGTAGATACTCGTGGAGAGGCAAGGGAATCAAGTTTTTGAACTGAATAAGCATGAATAATCAACGATCTTTTTTGTAATTTAGTATTTACTGAGTTTGTTGTACAGTCAGTTATTTACATAACAATATCTATCTATCTATCTATCTATCTATCTATCTATCTATCTATCTATCTATCTATCTATCTATCTATCTATCTATCTATCTATCTATCTATCTATCTATCCCAGTTTTAACCATTGTTTTATTTTTCCAACTCTTAGCTTACTCTCCTGAGTACTGGGGGGGGCAAGGTGTGTCAGTGTGTCACCAGTGGAGGAATAAAATAGCTGACATGACAAGATTTTTAAAATGACTGTGCCCTCTTTGTCTTACTCGTTCTTTCTCGCTCACTCAGTGCATCTCTCTCATTCTCTCCGATACCTCTACATTGCCTCAGCTGGTCTATGTCTGTCTTTCATTCCCTGTCCTCATCCTCCATTATCATTGACATCATCCTTTTCCATGCTCTCGCTTCATCATTTCACCCCTTCTGCAGCACATACTTGCACATACACACAGACACAGCCTGCATCCTCCCTGCCTTTGGCTCTTTGGCAATCTCTCTCCATCTCAAGATGCAGCCACTAATGGATTGAAAGTCTTAGGGAAGAAGCAACAGTCATTTAAAGATTAATGTCAGGTCCAGTATTCTGAAGGGCAGTCGGCCCAGCCTTTGTGTGTGTGTGTGTGTGTGTGTGTGTGTGTGTGTCTGTTCCCAGTAAAGGACATGCACATGTCATTTCTGTAAAAATGCCCTCTTCATTATCAACCATTAGGCAAAAAGAGAGGATGAAAGAGAGAGGGTTAGTTGGCTGGCCCATGCAAGCACATATCACAGTGTGTCTCTTTCTTCTCAATACCAACTACTCCATAGCCATTAAAACCAAGGACTTTCATCAATTAACATAACTTACATGTGCATAAGTATGAATAGGCTCTTTGCTGTCTTTGAAATATGCCTTTTTGCTGCAACCAAAAATCTGCCTTAACCAGTGATTTAATCTTGTACAGAGATTTTAAGCTGCACCTGGTATATTTTGTGTTTTGTTTTTCCACCTTCAGCTGAAACAGAAATATTTATTTTTAGACTCTTGTGGATTTGTTCAGTTTGTCAACACATTTTCACTCCTAAGTCATTAAATACTGACCTGGTAAGGAACACTAGGAACAAATCACATTGTAATTAACTAAATCTTCATTTAGTGCCACTTTTTAATGTAGCAGGCTCCAGAATAATGTTTTCCTGAATAACGAGGTATTAAAAACAAACAAACAAATGAATAAATAAATGTTTTGCAAGGCAGTCGGAGGTAGTGAAGGAATGAGTCTGGTCACCCAAAGGACAAGAGCACATGTTCTGTCTAGGACTGCTAGTTTTAGACTTTTTATTTTCAGTTGCTGATGGGTTTGGTTTAGACAAAAACACTTGGATCAGTTTGGGAAAAGCTCTTACTTTGTGTTAAAATGAACTCTTTTGCAGAGTTGACCACATTTTAGAGGGTGCATTACAGTGTCATACCATGGGGTTCTGAACAAGTATCTGATGAGTTAAAAGAAAGAATTCCCTCATTTTGTATGAGGTGACACCTCAGAGTGAATAAGGGTTTTAAAGCAGAGAAAGGTAAATGGGATAAACTGCTGTCACCAACTACTGGGAGGGATGGATTCATATAATGTGAGTTCACTTGTGGCTACATTTTGATTGAAGCCTCCGGGATAGGTTGCAGAATTTCTAAACAGTAAGTTAATTCATTACTTTAGCTATCTCAGCTAGGAGTTTCCCATCCCATTTACCTGCATTTCTTTCAACTATGGGAGGAAGCTCTATCCAGAGGGAGCCCATGGAGACACGATGTAGCGCACAAACCAGTCCCTTTCGAGTGAGTGTTTCTTACTTAACTTGGTTCTAATACATGAAGCTTAGGTGTAAGCAGAGGGTGCATATTATTAGACATAATATGAGACATAATATCTGACAGGGAAAAGCATTTCTCATCAACATCTCTTGCACTAAATGTAAGATTATAAACTGGCAGGGTGGACTTGTGGTTGGACATCTCATAACTGGCACATCACATTGCATTTTTAGAACAGCCAAAACATCCTTGAGCAAGACACTGAACCCCTGGCTGCTCTCTCAGTTCAAATCCTTCTGAATAATAACAGCCAAGACAACAAAGCTGTGCTATGCTGCAAGGGTGCGGATGGCCTCAGCAGTGAATGTTACAGCCTTTCAACCTGTAAACCTTGATGAATTAAATATTTTTAGTTCAATACTTTGCTATAAAAACAATACTGAACATGATTTGTGCCTGCCCATAATAATAAGCTGAAATGATAGTAAGAAAGCACCTTACAACACACAATATTAGCTTTACCTGACTAATACCAAACACACAAAGGAAGATGTGTGAAAATCAGCAAATATGGACAAAATGACCTTGTATGACTCAATGCATTTTCTCAGATTTGAACTTCATTATGAAATGTACACATACACAAATGCAGGAGACAAATGAATGAGTATGGGAATCAACGTAAAATACATAGACAGTCACACATAAACAGGCACAGAAATACTGCACATCCACACACAAAAACATAGAAATATGTGCATCACTACCTAAAGGACAAAGAAACACACTAAGCAATGCCATTCAACCCCACACACCCTGTGTCCAGCTTTTATCTAACTGAGTGACTGCCCCTCAAAATATCTGTGCACAGCCCTGCTACAGAGAGGCACTTTGAACATCTGTGGTGTGTGTTCCTGTGAAGCCAATGAAAGCAGCAGGCCGAGCTCTACTAAATATTTAATGGCCCTGTCTGATGGTCATAATCGCTTTTAAGAACAATAGATGAAAACAAAGGGTGGGTGCAAAAAACAGCACCAGAGTTTGAAGGCCGATCTTGGAGTGACAGGACAAGCTGGTCTTAAGAAGGAGAGGGGAAAAGGGAAAGCAGGATGAAAAAAAGGCAGAGGCACTCAGACCCATGAAAAATACATGACAGGTGACTATCAGTGTTAAGTGGGACTGGCATTTGACCCAGGAGCAGTATATAAGGTCCCATGACAAGCTGCACAGTTAAGGCTATATTTGGAAGCGATGTACAGAAAGAAACATAAACTGCAGAGGACTAATACAAAATTAAGCTATGTGGCATGTATGTAGGTTCTGTTAATGGTTTTGCACCATTTTTGCATTGTGTACATACTGTAAATTCCCTTACTGTATGTAATAATAGTAATACTTGCAATACAAGGATTGAATTAATATTGGCTTTTGAAGATCAGTTTAAAAATATATAAATGTTCTCTGTTTATGCAGGCAAAACACTAAGCATCTAGTTGTGAAGATGACTAGTTATAGATAGAAAAAGAAATGTGTGACTTCATCATTAACTCAAAGACATTTTGCTTGTGGCACTCAGCCAACCAAAAATATCTCTGAAAAACCAAGCAACTGAATAATACTTGCTGAAAGTGATCCACATTCAGTTTCAGTAACAAATAATTCTTGCTCTGTCCTCTCTCTCAGGGTGGCAAAGATGATATTCACCTGCTCATGAGCCTGTTATGAACTGGATGAAAACAGACAGTACTGAGGTACAGGTCACTATCTTTACAGATCTAAGGGAAAATGTATTTCTTTCATTTTCCGGGCTGAAGATCCTGAACGTAAGAAGAACATACAGAAGTGTCAGTCAAACAAAACTCGTCATGCACTGGAAAGCAGAGGATGGAAGGAGGAAGTTTTCCACTGCCAGATGATGACAGATGGAAATATAGATAGCTCAATAACAGAGGAAGAGTTGGTGGAACTAAAGTCAGTCAAGAAGCAATTCTCACAACTTGGCAGACAATGCAAAAGTCCTCCAGGCACTTACTTGGGCAGTTATTTTGAAGCAATATCTAAATTAACTTTAATTTCACTGGTAGTTGGGTTATAAAACAGCACGTATAAAATCACCATTAAAATCAGATTTAATAAAAAATGTTTTGAAATGTTTGCTGACTTTACAACAAAATGCAGTTATAAAAAGCTCTTTTTTCCCTCTTTCTCTGGTTTAACTAGCACATACATTTCGGCGACATGTATAAATATCTCTTAGTATTTTACAAGTCTTGATAAACTTTGTTTTGCTTTCCAAAGTGAACCTATATGACACAGGTGACATAGCCATTTCAAAATTTGCGAAGCAATTTTATAAAAGGTTTGGAGTCAGAACTGAGAACAGAAAGACGAGTTGAGAAGGCTGATGGTGAAGCAGGGAGATGTAAATAACTAGACAAGGAGGAAAGATGAGGAGGGAAACAACACAGGCAATCAGTGGGGAACGGTATGGTGCTGTGCTGAAAGAAACAGAGGCACAGAGAGAGGCAGAGAAAAATAAAAAAGGAATGCAGACATGAAGAAGGGAAAGCCTAAGAGGCAAAGACACAGAGAAGAGGAATGATGGACAAGGAACAAGAAAGGGGGGAGAAAACTTGTGACATGAAACAGGAGCAGGCAGTCAGATAACTAGAGAGCTTTTTTCTTCATGTCAATTAAAACAGTGCCTTATAAAGGTACACAGCAGAAAGAGGAGAAAAAAGAGGATGTAGTTGAGCTGAGGTGGCGAAGAGGTCAGCATTTCGGCTCACCTTGTCGTTCTCCTGTCTTCCTTTCAGGGTGCTTAAGAGTGAAACTCCAAACACAGTTACCTAGCCTCTCCTGCTAACTCACTGACTGTAAATGTGTGTGTGGTGGTGGAGGGTGGGTTTGACAAGGCTGTGTTTAGGGGGTAACATGGCTCCCATTTTTGGGAAGATGAATAAAATTGATGAACTGGACAGCTTTGAAAATTGGCATCCCTACTTGGGGTTTTCTCAAAGGTCTGAATGATTTATTTGGCAGGAAGTGATGATAAGGAGGGCTGGCCATTATCAAGTTTCAGTTCCAGATAAGCATGGCAAGCTAGTGGCAATTTGAAGAAAGTTCTGTGTACATTTCTTGCACAAGGGCTCAGAGTAACAAAAAAGAAATGTGAGGTAGGGAAAGAAAAGGATAGGGTAGAAAGTAAAAAACGGTCAAAAGAGAGATTGAGGACAGAAAAGTGAGAGGGACAGGGGCAAGAAGCGAGAGAAAGCAGGGGCAAAGTGCGAGGGAGGCAGATGGAGAATAAGAAGCAGATAGGTTCACCTCTCATTAGGTTGCCTGCCACACACTATGCCACAAAGCAATGCACCTCCCAAGGACATGAATTAAACACAGAGCCAACTACCTCAGAGAAAAGCAGCCCTGCCAGCACTTAGCCAGGTCTCATAAACAACAAGCTCGCATTTGTCACTTCCTCTTCACCCAGCAAAGCGACAGCAGAAATAAATTACTTTTAAGTAGGGCTCGTTCCTCCTCTCCCTCAGCATCCTGTTCTTGTTTCAGCAGCTGGTTTGAGCTAACAACATAAACTATTAGCAAAAAGTTAAGTCAACAGTACAACTCAAAAAGCAGACTGAAGTCTTAAGTTGACAGTCACAGTGGCAGCTAGCATAAAAATCCCAGTGTCTGCAGTTATCACTTTTTAAATTTCTTAATTTTTCTAGAAATGTTCATCATTTAATCAGCTTACAAGCAGCTAAATAGTAGGGTTGGTTGAATCCACAGGTTAGAAGAACAACCAGAAGAAAATGTGACTATAAAATGATCTAAAATGAAGAAGGCAATGAGCAAAGCAACTGAATAATGTAAATTGTTAAGTGTGGTAGGTCTTGAAGAGATCTTTTCAAATCTCCAATCAAAGTCAAAAATGACCTCCTAAGAAACCAGGATAAATAAAATTACAGTGGGTACGGAAAGTATTCAGACCCCTTTAAATTTTTCACTCTTTGTGTCATTGCAGCCATTTGCCAAAGTCAAAAAAGTTCATTTTATTTCTCATTAATGTACACTCAGCACCCCATCTTGACAGAAAAAAACCAGAAATGTAGAAATTTTTGCAAATTTATTAAAAAAAGAAAAACTGAAATATCACATGGTCATAAGTATTTAGACCCTGTGCTCAATATTGAGTAGAAGCACCCTTTTGAGCTAGTACAGCCATGAGTCTTCTTGGGAATGATGCAACAAGTTTTTCACACCTGTATTTGGGGATCCTCTGCCATTCTTCCTTGCAGATCCTCTCCAGTTCTGTCAGGTTGGATGG
>VUQH01038824.1:5644-21063 GCA_015106775.1 Etroplus canarensis | reverse complement strand
CTGCAATAGGTTTAGGCTGCTGGGGGACTTCTTATGGTGTGCTGGGCATTTCTTCTCCACCCACCTCTTTTCACTCCCCATGCATTTATTTGTTACTGCTGCATGTCATTGAATGTTGTTTTCTCTCTCCCATAGTCTGTGTCTCTCTTTGCTCTCCTTTCTGTCTTCTCTGTCCCCTCACCCCCAACCGGTCGAGGCTGCCCCTCCCTGAAATTGGTTCTGCCGGAGGTTTCTTCCTGTTAAAAGGGTGTTTTTCCCTTCCCACGGTCGCCAAGTGCTTGCTCATAGGGGATCATCGGATTGTTGGAGTTTTCTCTTTAACACTGTAGTATCTTTACCTTACTGTGTGAAGCACCTTGAGGTGACTTTTGTTGTGAATTAGCGCTATATAAATAAAACTGAATTGAATTTTTTTTTTATTGTGTATGATAGCTGTTTATGTCTCTGTAATTTATGTATCTGTAATCTTGTTGTCCTGCCTTCTTGGCTAGGTCACTCTTGGAAAAGAGACTTTAATCTCAATGAGGCTTTTTACCTGGTAAAATAAAGGATGATATGTGCTTCAGTGGAAGGGATATAATTTAGGGGAAAGTGACCATCAGAAAATGGCCAGTGAATGCAAATTCATTTTTAAAACTCAGATCTATATTTAGCTCTGCATGCATTTCTTCCCCAGGTGTTGGTAGTGTCAACTTAAACAGCAATAGCATCACAAACTAATACATAAACTATGTGAATTCTCTTTGTCCCTTCAATCTGGGCCAGATTGAAGGTGCCCTGCGTGTATTTTCAAATCATTGCCACCAGATGTCTCTCTATACTAAGCCAAAGCGAGGACAGGAGGCGCACAGCCTGTGATAAATACCCGCAGAAACAGGGCTTGGTTCTGTCAGACTTCATCCTCATAAAAAGCCCAGGCTGCCATTGGAGAGCCAGGAGGAAGACGCAGGAGATATATAGGAAAGGCAGTGTCCATCACTTCAGCCGATGTAACCAGACAGCGTATGTTGGAGTCAGTTATCATACATTAGTAACTTCATCATAAAAAGAGACAGAAGAAGGAGAGAAAATGGGACATACCGCAATACCTATATTGATGGCTGTGTTGTCCTTATGCGTGCGGGAAAACGTCGAGGTAAGAGCAAGACAGTCCTGTTTTTTTTTTTCTAACAGCGCACTGCAATGTTGTTGTTTTCTTCAGTGAATGACGACGGTGGCAAAATGTATCTTTAATTCAGGCAGACTTTATATGTACATACAGTTGCTGCTCTCTGCACATTGCTCACATTTACCTAGGGCAGGTTTAATTTGTAAATGCACCGTTGCGTGTCAACAAGAGTAATGGCACACGTCGCCCACGAAAATGCAGCGATGGTGAAACTGTTTGAGGCGCAAATACTAATTTATGATGTTAAATGAAGGCTCACACTCCGGGGAGTCTTCGTGGTGATGGTTTACCGTATATTTGGCTCGCTGCGTCAAGTCCGGGCCTGTACTGACATGATGAATGTTACAGGCCTTTTGCTCTGTGCAAGGATAGAGATTAAATCCCATCTCATGTCATCCCATCTGGCGTTGTCAGAGGAGGAAATCAACTCGCATCCGTCCTTTAGGGAGAGAAGTGGTGCAGCTCTTCAGCAGGATGGTGTCATCATGCATATTCAGCTGGTGTTCTGTTTTACATTTGGTCTTCATGAAAGAAACACCGAATTGATTAAGAAGTCCCAGCTGAGGAGTCAGGATTTTAATTGACTGTCAGATTTTCACTGAGACACCTTTTGTTCATATTCATTTTGTTGGAGTGTGATGCTGAGATACTGGTATTATCTTAATGACATATATGGGGTCATTAGGACGTAGAGTGGAAGATCAATGGGCCACCGGCCACTACCCATCCACCCCACCTTTGCCTCATCATGACTTACAGCTGACCCACAGTTTAATGGCCTTGACCTTTATTTCTCAATAACTCTTCAGTGACCCATCATGAGGCACGAATTCAGGTTGGAGCATATGCACTTGTGTGTAGGAGCCCCACGATGTTGGAGGTGTGTGTCTGATGCTGAAGGGAAATTAGGCGGAGGAGAGGGATTGGATGCGGTGGTGGTGGTGGTAGAGATGAGTCACGATGTCCCAGGCAGAGCTGTGGTTCAGGCCAAACACACCTATCTTAAAGAATGAATGCACTTGTTTCTGACATCTTAGTATATGGAGTGTCTTGACTGCTGGTTCAGGCAGGTCTTAAGATGGTTTGTGAGATGCTTATTTATTAGCCATCATTCACAGAGCCTGTGGCAGTCTCTTTTCATTCTGAAATGATTTCACTTCTGTAAGAGCCTTAGCGGGATTACTGCTATACCGAGGAACAGGCTTTAGCTTCATACAAGGAGACCTGCTCGTGAAGGTTTACAGGGAAGATTACACATTGAGAGGGTTGACTGGCTGGATTACTCTGTGGTATTAGTCCCAATAAAACTGTCAGCTTCCCTTAATTTACTTAACATTATTACAGTTAAGATGTGAATTGTGTGAATTGGTTTTGATCTCTCTATTACTGCATACAGTCTAATCACTTGAAAATACAATTTTCAGACTGTACTTTGTATTCATAGCTCATTTATTTGGAGCTAAAACACATATTCAGCATCATCCTTTGTCATTATGATGTTGAATGAACAAACACACTGATGCCAGGCTGTCACACATGCATATGTCCAGTAATGACTTCCCTGTTATCTCAGCTTTAATAGCACTTACCTGCCGAAGCACTCGAAGCATTAGCAAATTGACACACAGAGCAGATTTCTCTCTGACACAGAAGGTCAAAGAAACAACCACCTTTGGGGAACCCTATGAACCTGCATAGTGTTGTCTAACCTGATTGGAAAGTAGAAAAGGGTTTGATTGCCAGTAGCGACCAATTGGTATTTGGTCACATGTCATGAAAATCGTGGTGGGAATGTTGAATTTGTGACTGTCGGTAATTTCTGACTGAAACTTCAAGACTGCTTGGTGACAATATTGGGTTTGAGAGGATTTTTACACAAATGTGAAGCTCCTTGTTACATTTCTCAAGGAATTTTCCAGTGATTTTATTATACTGTAGTTAACAGTCTTTTTCAGTATCCATCAATTTAATCATTATTTTCCTAAGTAATCATTTATCAGAAAGAAAAATGCTCATCATGATTATATGTTCAAACTGCTTATTTTGTCCAGCCAGCACTTCTACACCTGAAAGTATTCTCCATGTATGGTAAAAGTTTAAGGAAATTAACAGGCATATGTATATAAGAAACTGAAGCCAATACATGTTTGTGTTGTCGCAACTTAAAACATTTCCAAATAATGTTTCTGTTGATTTGGTGCATCAGGGACTAGTCTTACATCATTGGATGATATAATCTAATAAGGTCAAATAAAAAAATCTGATCTTGTCATTGAACAGTTCTTGTCTGGTGATTTGCAAGGTTACCTGTAATGGTTTAGGATCAGAGTTATTAACAAAACAGCTGCTACTGTAGAAATGGCTAAATCTGTGACAGCTGAAAAATTGATATCCCTTTGCAGTGTACTGTTACACAGTCAGAGACCTGAGCCTCCCCAAACAGAAATGATTCCAAGAAGGCAATCATACAATGATTGTATGCATGTGCATCCACATTTTGTTAAAAAAGAATGCTATAGGGACTACAGGTATGCTCAGGTTTAATTCCGTTCTGTACTTACCAAGATAAATAACTGCAGGCTGAACCTGTACCTGAGTGCTCCAGACCTGGAAACAAATGCACTGTTACGACAGATTATGTGGGAAAGCTTTAAGCATAAAGTGAGGAAAGAACAGGGGAATTATGTGGGAGAAGGTAAAGGGGAGAAATATATTAAAAACAATAGTAATTCAGAAAGTTGCTGTGTAACCTGCCACACCCACTGTTTTTTTGTTTGTTTTTTTTAAAAAAAAAGAAAGATAGGGACAACCACATCTCTCTCTCTCTCTCTCACTCACACACACACACACACACACACACACATACACACACACACTCTGCCCCACACTCACTTAATTAATTTTAGAGCCAAGAGATAATCGTATTTCACTAATGGATTCCTGTGTGCTTGCTTTTCTCTACTACATCCGTGTGCCAGTGGGCATTTAAACATACCATTTTGTTGTATCACATGTTTTTTCCCTGTTCTCTGTATCTGGCTTCCTTTTCAAGTTTTTGAGATGTGACACACACACACACACACACACACACACACACACACACACACATACACACACAGGTACCAGGATTAGATCTTGCAGAGTCATTGTGAAATGAGAGCTACACTGTGCCACAAAAAGGGACTGCTGTAAAAGCACCTTAGCAATGGAACTGCAACCAGAGTTGATAAACTGATGACATTAATGCATCCTTTGCACAATTGCTGCAAGCCCATCGTTGTGGTTGGGGGGGCTGTTTATTCTCAGTCTTGGTGTCATTTGTTTTGAGTCTGGGTAGAAATTAAGAAGGTGTACATTTGTGTATATCCAGATGTAGAGTTCATCCAAATTCTCTGCAGAAAATAAATTCACATTAATTGCACATTTGGACAACATCCTCCTGATAGGTTCAGGGGAGCCTCTGCCAAATCCCACTTAATATGATTCATCTTGTCTTCTGGCTTCTCTGAAACATTTCAAATTATAGGTCTCAGTAAAAAAGGGAGTTGTTCCCAATCTAAAGTTTCAGGAGGCTCATCACTTAGTGTCATTCCTATTTCCTGTCATGATGTGCTGCATTTGAGTTAATTTATCTGTTTTCCCAGACTGTGCAGCTGTTTTTAGTCTGTGTATTCAAAGAATAACATTTAAAAAGAGTGGAGATTAAAGTTGCTTCCAGTTTCCTGAAGGTTACTTTATCTTTCATCATCCATCTACTGAATGTCAGATACAACATATATATGTAGATTCATGAGGCAATTTCAAGCTTGGAGGACTTCAAGTTATGATTCTTTGCACCTGTGTCTGTACCAGCTGAAGCCCAGATGGGACTCTGCATTTTAAATGTGTTCAGGGGAAGATTTGTGATTGCACATCATAGGTTTGTCCAGTGTCACCTAGAGGGATTGAGAGAGCACAGTCTTACTGATGACATCCAGCACTGCCTCCTCTCCGGAGTCTTGCAGGGCAGAGATATCACTGCAGCCTGAGGCCTTCACATCCTTCATAACCACCTCAGTAAGCCTAATGGGTCGTAGTTCTGTGGAAAAGTTTAACACTAGGGCAGAGCATGCTGTTTAGCCCCGCTGCAGCCAGTGGGAGGTTTCAGTGGACTCCCCCTTAAAAACATCTGCAGTGTAGTGATAACACTTGTCCTCCATGTTCAGGAGAGAGAGAGTGAGCCTGCACAATGAAAGTGACTGAGGGCTGCTAAAGAGAGCGAATGAGAGAGAGGGGATTGCCCTGGAACAGCGGATGATTGGAGAAACAGAGGAGGAGAGAGAGTGGAAGTGATGTAGACCATGTAGAGAGTTGTGTAGGTTGCAGGGTGGAGTGCAGGCTGTGGGGAACCCATTCCTGTTCCTACTCGACCCAAGCAGCTGGCAGAGTTAAGAAAAAAAAACCCACGGCCAGAGTGAAGCACAGCATTGAATGAAAGCACAATTGCAAAATCTAATTTACTAACAGCCCTGGCTGCAGGGTGTGTGTGCAGGGCAGCCGAATCCCTTGAGACCAGTCAAACCAGTATTAATATTCTAAAGAAGAGCACTGGAAGATGTTACAGAGGAAATTTAATGATTACTTTTTGGCAAGCCATTTTTGCTCTGTCATCTCCCAAAGAAGGACAAAAACTCATTTCATACACTTTAAATTGAACAAAAATGGGAAGAAATCACTTGCTCACAATTAGGTCACAGATTTGCACCAATGGAAGCCTCAGAAGCACAAACATGGACATACACATACAACACACCCTTGCTGGTTTATAAAGATGGCACACTGCAGAAGCTGCATGAATTATTGAAGGCCATGAAAAGGTCTGGGCTTTCGCTTGTTGACAGGACTTTGGCACTTGTCATGCTCCCTCTCAACAATCAGAGGCCAGCCCTTTCTCTTCACATGCTACCTCATTTTTCTGTAACCCCCATTTCCACACCATCCAGAACCACTCCCCCACCCTAATTCTACACAATACAAAGGAAAAGCATCCTCCTTGGCTCAGCCCCCTTCATCTTTCCTCTCAGTCTCTGTCCCAGCCTCCTCTGTTCTCCACTGCCACATCCCAAGGGCACTCCTCACCCCTCCCTACTCAGACACTGCCTCTCCATCTGCTTTAGCAGCTCTCAGTAGCCAGTGACATCTTTCCACTTTTCTTGTGTATATTTTGATAGTGCTTGAATAATTCATGCTTCACGTCACCCCTAGTTTTATTCTTGCTACATTTGTCTTTTTTTTCTAGATTTCAGAGAATTTTAGAGATCTGACTTTGAAGGTCTTTCGCCACTGAATGCCTCATTCATCAACAATGAGGGCCAAATTAAAAACTACTCCAGGCAATGTGACTCTCATTCCCAATGGACATATAGCTCATAATGTCAAAATCTAGGATTCAACCCCTTTGAAACTGAAGTTTAATTTCAGCTGTCCCTATGGTCAATAAATGGCAAATAGCCAGTAAAAAATGACTGTTTGAGTCCCATGTGGCATGATGTCAGCAACCCTTCAGTGAATACAAACACACAGTATGGTAATTGGTCTGCCAACGAGCAGCCTCCACTACCTGATGCGTCCAAAGAAAGGGTAACAGGGGAAGAAAATATGTGGAGACAATTGCTACTTCCACTGCTATCCATAGGGCATGAACAGATCAACTGCAAACAGCAACAGCAAAGCTCAACAACTACACGCTGACTTGTTTTTCATGCTATAGAATTGACATCGACAAAGCACATTTCTCTTGATGCCTTCAGTGCCAGCTGTTTTGGAGCATTAGAATCACAACAAGACACAAAAGGTTATTTGTCTTGTTCTTCATGAATTGTCCCGGGCCACTGGGGCTTTTTTGGGGCAGTTTTACAAATATTTTACATGGCTTGAGTGATCAAAAATAGTGTGATAATGAGCTGAAAGCCTAAAACATTTCAGTTATAGTTTCCTAATTACATGTTGTTTCCATTGCATCAAAGCAAAATGTCATATTGAAAATGTCCCCCAAAATTAAAGTCAACAGTTGTTTGTTTACCAGTGTTTACATGTTATGTCAGGTGCGGGGACTTTGGTGGCTCCCATAAGTGGGGGACTTCATGCCAGATGCGCAACTGCATGTATCTGGCTGGTCCATCCTGGGACCCCCTTATGCCCACCTCAACTGGTAAAATGCAGCCCAGTACTACCTGTCACATAACCTCCGCTGCCTTGTGGCTATACCCATTTATGGGAAAGGCTTTGGGAGTAAACCCTGAGGAAAAATCCGGAGATGGAGTCCCTAAGGCAGTTCGTCATTGTCTGTAACTTCATTCTGGCTACTCCTGCTACGACGCTGTTGCCAAGTGTATCGGCTCTAGCCCTTCCCTCGGACATCAACAGTGGAGTGGCGGGCGGGGGGGACAGCTTATTTTCCACAGTTTCCCTGCCCAGGCCTGTGTCCTGGAGAGGCCACTAGAGTGTCGCCTCACAGTGGCAGCATAACACGGGAAACAGTTTATTATTTTTTCCAGGCACAGCATCATCTGAACAGACTTTTCAGGCACAAAGCATGGTCTCTCAAGACCGAGAGCAGCCAGCAAACATGCTTTAGGATGAACAATGTTGTAGTGGAGGGTACACTTTCAGATGTCCTCTCTTCTTGAAATAAAATGTTCCCATAGCATTTGACTCCACCTGTTTTTATACAGTTTACACAGGATGGAGTGCTTGCTTTAGAGAACTGTGCTGGTGTTACAGACAGCTCCAGAGGATAAAGAAAATTGGGTGCAGTCGTGGCTGCTGTTAATCATCACCCATAAGATTCAGTCAGTGATGTGAAAAGACATATTATTTAATTATTTTCTGTGCTCAGGGTCATTTTTTTCGTCATGGCCAAGCTGTGCCAGTTAACAGCCAATACTTATACAAGCTAGGCTGACAAATTAGATACTTCACATGAGTCTAACGCTGGCTTAGAAAAATAACATAATGTGAGGGGTCTTTTGTACAGATCGTCTCAATGATTAAATCATTTTCTCTTCAATTGGACAGGCTGTGGAGATTTTATATCCAGAGGAAATGAGATAACACTAATATTTAATCTACTGCAGACTGTACAGCCAGCACACATTATCTCACCAGAGTGGCCCGGTCTAATAACACTGACTCAAAGCAAGACAGAACATGCCAGCCTGACAAGATCTCAGTTATCATTATTTTTTGTTATTTGATTTATCAAACTGTGCTTCATAGAAAAACATGATTGTATAACAGTAGTACCAATGCCCTGCTTAAATTACCTTACTAGTGGGGTAATTTATCTGACTGCATGATAATCAGATGATTCAAATTTGTTATTTGTGAAAAAGGATTTTCCCACACAGTCATCTCTAGAGTTTGCAGAGAATGGTCCTAAAAAGAGAAAATGTACAATGAGCAGCAGTCCTTTGGAAGAAAAATCCTAATTTGTGCCAGAGGTCAGGAGACTGGCCAGAATGCTTTGAGCTGTTAGGAAGGCAACAGTAACTTGAATAAGCACTCATTACAACCAAGGTTTACAGAGAACATCTCTGAACACACAACATGTCACACCATGAAGCTGATGAGCTACAGCAGCAGCAGAAGACCACAACGGGTGCTACTGCTGTCAGCTAAGAACAGGAAAATCAAAATACAGTTCATTCAGGCTTACCAAAATTAGACACTAGAAGACTAGAAAATGTTGCCTGCTCTGAGGAGTCTCAATTTCTGCATTTGGATGGTAGGGTCAGAATTTGGTGTAAACAGCATAAAGGCATGGATCCATCCTGCCTTGTATCAACAGTTCAGGCTGTTAGTGGTTGTGTTACAATATGGAGGATATTTTCTTGGCACACTTTGGGCCCCTTAGTAACAACTGAGCATCATTGAAATGCCACAGCCTACCAGAGTATTGTTGCTGAGCATGTCCATCCCTTTATGACTACAGTGTACCCATTTTCTGGTGGCTGCTTCCAGCGGGATAACACACAATGTCACAAAGCTCAAATCATATCATACTGGTTTCTCAAACATAACAATGAGTTTCCTGTACTAGATTGGCCTACACAGCCACCGGATCTCAATAGAGCATCTTTGAGATATGGTGGAACAGGAGATTTGCATCGTGGATGTGCAGCTGACAAATCTGCAGCAACTGCATGATACTAGTATGCCAATATAGAACACACTGTCAAAGTAATGTTTTCAGCACCTTGTTGAATCTATACCACAAAGACTGGTACTAGCATAGTGTAACTAATGAAGTGGCTAGTGTGTGTGTGTGTGTGTGTGTACAGATTACATGATTTGATTTCCACACTTGCATAGTAAAAAAAACCTGCAGGATTATAAAGTATCATAAGTGAAATATTTTGCTTTTGTAAAAAAAAACACAAAGCTTAATTTTTTTACCATATGTATATATAGTAATCACTGTGGAATGTAACCAACCAATAGGTAGTGCAGATAAAACAAACCAGTGATTAAGCCAGAGGAAGATGCAAAGTTGAACCAAACATATGCTGACTCTTTTATGTGAGAAAGAAACCAAGATAGAGCCAGATCCGTAATGAAGAGAGAGAGAGAGAGAGAGAGAGATATGCTTGAAATTCAGTAGGGAACCAGTTGCTACGGTAACAGGGAAGGTAGCTGGCTCCTGTAGGTGGTGTTACCATGACAACCACCCTCAATGGCCAAGTGATGCTGAGAGGGTAAATGTGAAGAAGAAGGCTGAGAAAACTGCTTTACGTGTTTGATGAGACAGATGAAGAGGACGTCAAGTGAGTGGAAGCTGATGTAGAACGTGGGAGAGTGACACCATCCATGCCGTGCATTTTTCATCAGTTTTTCTTGGTTTATTTGTGTGTGCAAGTGGCCACACAAGTCAGCAGCTGACCCAGCTTTAGTTGTTTGCCCTGCTGTTCATTAACAGAGCACCTGATTACTATGAGCAGCAGGCTAAACATGCTCTCCAAGAGACCTGGGAAGAAGAGGTTATCCCCTCAATATGCTTTTGCAGTTGCAGGAGTCACACTAGCCATGCTGGAAGCTTTTATTAGCAATGGTGTGCATTCTGACCTCACACTGGGAGTTAAAAGACCAGTTTGTTCTCACTGTGGTGATACCACATGTCTCTGAATTAAAGCACTGAATTAGACTGCTTTATACATAACATTATGCTTTATGTGCTGTATATTGTGTTGTATGTGGTGTGGCTCTGGGGTGTAAATTTCTGCTTTCACTTACTGGCACATACGCAGCACATACCACTCTGCCTCACACAACATATAGCGCATTACCTCAAAGCCTCATTTCCATGAGGTGCATCTGCTAGACAGTCTCTCAGGGGAGCTGGCACAGTGATGAGAATTGTGTATGTGCATAAATAAGAGGCAGAAGCAAAGATATATATGAATGTTTTAACCTCTCATTCCCCCACCCCCACCCCATCCCCCCAGTTGCTGCCTCTCTCCCTATAAAGAATATTATTATTCCTGTACCATTATATATCTGTATTTGGCACACTAGATGAACTGCTTCAATTCACAAGTTCTTCAAAAAAATGAACTTGATCGACAATTTGATTTTTTTTTCCTTCTGACACAATTTAATATGGTTCATGTGATTTTTCCCTACTTCAAGTCACTGTCAGCATCAGGAAAATCTATTTACCCAAATTATTTGCGATAAGTGCAAGGGGATGCGCACACCAGTTATGTGCGGTACTCAAAAAAGTACAGATGGCATGCGACTAAACGAGAATACTAAGGAAGAAAGAATCCAGATCTGCTGTAAAGACAACAGAGGGAAAGAGGGAAACACAAGCAAAAGTGCAAGTGCCAGATAAGAAGTAGGCAAGAGGAAGCATCAGATCTCATTGATGCCAGCAGCCTGCTACTTGTCAGGGGCACTATAGAATGACAGCCTGTCCTTAAGTGGATCAATTATTGCAGTCTTTTAACCTAAACATGCTCTCATTTAGGCTTTGAGATTGCCCTAATCTACTTAAAACATGCTCAAGGGCATGATGATGTTGCTTTAAGACTTCCAGCCTTGTCTCCCCTGCACAAATACACACTTATCTGATACCTTACTCAGCTGTAAAACTGAACTGTCATCTAAATAAATGTTCTGCTTCTTGAACTGAAAACCATCCTACTTTGTAATGTCATTGCTTAACTCACAGCTTGGTTTAATGGTTTACAGAGTCGGGTTAAAGCCTGCTTCTGATTTATAACTCTGATTTATAACACTGAAACCCTGCCTTGAAAATGTTTAAATATTGATCTTGTCCTGTTGTGGTCTCAGCATTATTTGATTTTGTGTTTATAATTAAAATTAAAAGGTGCTATTTTGGTAATTAGAAACACTAGGTTTTAAACTATGTAGGAGAAAAAAGCAACAATAGCCTTTTGTAATAAAAAAACCAATTGTCTCAATGTGTCTAGTGTATAATAGGTTTTAGCTGGGACAATAAACAAAATTTGCTTAAGCATGAAAATGTTTACTAATAGAAATTTGAACCACTGAGTCCCAGATATGACTCAAGCCTTTTGAATGTATTTACAGCATAAATACAGATTTGGAGAGCTTGCATAGTGTCATTCCCATTCTGCCTAAGGAAAATCCACTATTCAGTGTCAATTGTGTTGACATTAGGATGATTCAGATAGACCTGCAGCACTCAAATCTCTACTAAGCTGCTGATTCCTTCAATCCCTCGAGGTAGCTCCTCAGCTTGAAATTGCATCGGCAGGCTCACAGTGTTTGGCATTAAAATGTTGGCATTCCCATGTTGTTTTTGCTTAACTGTGAAGGAGGTTCAGCTGTGTTGCGTAACATCAGAAATTCATCAACATTGCTAAGAGAAGACAGAATCGTTTCAGTTTGGCTGTACTGAAGGAACAGAATCTTGCAGGCACATGTTGTTTCCGGATTCTGTTTTCTTGGCTGGATTTACAAAACATTATTACGCAGTTACTCGTCTCCCACAAATCTGCAGGAATCAGTTCTAGAGAAAGAAATATGAAACTGACCAGCTATGCTTTGTGTTTTTGTCTTTTCTGGAGAGAAAACATGCACAGTGTGGCGTCATTATGGTGCATGACTCAGAAAAAGCATTTTTTTAAACGTGGGTGGAACTGAGAGGCAGACTTGTATGACTGCTCTGTGCAACACAAGTATCACAATCACTCGCTTTATTCTGAATATCGCTAAATTTGGCCTTTCCAACGAAGCGGGGACACCACCGTTGAAATTAAGGTTGTTTCTGTGGGAGTTTCTTTTTGTGTTGTAATCAACATTTTTGACAAGTTTTACAGAAGCTGCTAAAAAATGGCCAGATGGGAAAAAAGTGAAAAGCTCACTGAAAACATAGTTGTAAGATTACTTCACAGTGGAAGCAAAAATAGGTGCAGGCTTTAAGGAGTTTATCATAAAGAGAGATACAAGATTTTTATATGGGATATTCATCTTGAGAAAAGTGAGTCATAGCTAAGAAAGCTGAAGTCTCTGCTCTTGTGGGTATGGTGCTTTAGCTGGGTCCCGTGGTGCTGTTGTACACATGCAAGGTCTGTATCCAGTTAAAGTCATGGGATTCAAGGACAGTGACCTTTTACAAAAGACAAAAATCTATCCTTTTTCTGTGATCCAGCAGTCATAGCCTGCAGAGTATGGGGAAGTTTTCCCAGGATATTTAGAGGGCCCAGGTGTTGTCTGGATATGTGACTGTTGGTTGGAATTATTTGAAGGAATTTTTGATGTATTTGATTTTTTTTAATGCTGCTTTTAGTTCTTATCCATATATCTGAACTAAAGCTTGCAACATTTATTGTCAAAAGTGAAGTGTTTAGGTATTTTACTGAATAACGTGTTAGAGTTTTAATATTAAAAATTAACGTAGACACATGCAAAGAATAAACATGTTGAAGTATATGACAGTTAAGCTATTTCAGCCACATTCTGGCTGACACGAATAGACCTAAGTATGTGCATATGTATGTGCATATCCCTACAATATATTGCTTCTATTGATAACCTTTTTCTTCTTGGGTAAGGCACACCAAAAGACACATGGATACAGCATCTAACCATGTTAGGGAAGATCCTTGAGTGTGAGTTGGATGTACACTATCATCTCTGAGTAAACATACTTCTAAATAACCTCAATCATAAAACGGTAGGCACTGCCAGCCTTGAGCTCTGTGGAGTCTCTTGCAGTTATGCCAGCTGACATGTCCTGTATTTTTTAGCTATACTTGAAATGAAATTAAATATTGGGAGCTGATTTTGGCTGCTGTTCCAGACCTAGATGAACCCTGGTGATTATGGGGCCATCTGCTCCCAGTGTGCCCAGCTGGAGGCTGGACTGCTGTAATCTGAACTGATGTAGCCTGTGATGTTTGCACATCTCTGAAACCAAAAGCCTCTCATATTTTTTTGGATAGTGAAATAAGGCTTTCAGTTTATTATCCAATAAGTAACTTTATAGCTATGTGCGGTTTACAGTAGGAAGTTATTAAAAAAAAACACGATGCAATATTTTCAGCTCTGCTCATCAGTCTCTTCTGAATAGAAAATTAATGGCTTCTATTAGCCATTAACCAGAGATGTATAATAATGAGTCAATATGCTTTATCCTCCTTTGTCCCTTCTGTATCATGATAGTCTGGCTACTCTCTTATAACTACATGCAACACCAGGAAGAGGCCTGATGGAGTCTCTGAATAATTAAACAACATGATTACAATGATGAATGCCCCTAAATCTATCTGGCCATTTAGCACTAGTCTAGGGAGGGAAGCCAAACAGCAGAGTGTCACGCATTGTGTGAAAGCTATTAGGGAGGGAGAGGGAGAGGGAGACGAGAGGGACATCAAGAATAGGGTGGCTAGGGTGAATCAGCCTTTAGAGGAGGCAGAGGGAAAAGAAAAAAATAGAATAGTGAGGGGGGCTCAGAAGCAGGAAGACACCCACTATTAAGCCATCTGTGCTGTAGAAAAGCACAAAGACATTCCCAGGAAGGCATGTGTGTGCGCGCACACTTCATAAATGTATGGGTTACTCATCTATGAGGCTTATGCATACGTGGGTGTGCTCGCTGCATGAGCAATTGCAGTGTTATTACAGTGTTATTCTAATCAAGAGCAATCCTAGCTAATCAGGCTTTTTACATAGTTTGTCTAAAGTTTACAATCATGAATGTATTTTCTTTTTATATTGTTGGTATTTCCTACATAACCAAACCTCATCACTGGAAATTCATTGACTTAAAATTGTATTGATGGTAAATGTGTACTGCCTATTTTTTACTGCCTGGAGCTTTACTTCTACAATACATAGCTCTCTATTCACTAACTGTTAAATTATTTTTATAGCATATATTTTTGACTTGTTTCTTTGAATTTTATGAAACATGTTTTGTCTTTGTGATTGTCAAATACCCAATTGATATCATTGGTAAAGTGTATTGATACTACACACCAGATCCCTGTAGAGAGAAGAGACTTAGTGAAGGTAGTGGCCTGAGATTGGTAGTTAACCATAAGAGCTTAAGCAGACTCTCAATACATTACCTAGAGAGTTCATTTATACATATACACTACATACACAATAAACACATGTACACAGAAGCTCAGCATGTACCTTAAATTATAGATACACTAAACTTGCAAACACGAAGACAGAATCAATCATGATTGTAAAAATGCTTTGCAATATCAAAACAAAGCATGACAAGTTCCTCCCAGCCCATCAGTATCAAAATGAGTGGGACCTTTTGGTATGGTTCTTCAATGTACAGTCTAACAGCAGCTTGTAAAAAGTGACAAATGATGGGTAGGTTTCTCCCCCTGCGTCTTCCTCTCTGGCTTGCCTTCAAGGGCCAAGCGATTGCATCATTACAGAGGATGAAGTCATCCTGCAACATAAGGGTGGAACAGGTGCTGAAAATTTAATTAGAACAGGATGAAAGATGCTGGTGGAACATGTAAATGTACTGCCCAAACTCACTCCTGACTGACCAGTGTTTATGTTCGCAATACAACAGATCATAGCTGATATTTTGTGTGCTCCGACATAATTTCCTCCACTAGAAATGTATCTGCAAAAATGTAATCACTCATTAAAATTTTCCTTTGAGTATAGTCCAGTACACTGTGTTCTTGTCTCTGTAGGAGAGTAGTTTCCTTGTGATGCTTTTTTTTTTTTTTTTTTTTGTGAAGGTAAC
>VUQH01038823.1:41652-87868 GCA_015106775.1 Etroplus canarensis | reverse complement strand
CTGTCTTTGATGTCCATGCACTTGAGAGTCGGGCGCTAAACAAGGGTAATTACATGGATATAATGGTATAATTACAAGGATATATAAGCACCATTGTGACTCCTGAAGTGGCCGCTGCGTGCTATCGCCGCGCCGCCATCTTGGGAGTTCTGTTGGGAGACTGTTGTTAAAAGAAGAGAGGATGCTTCACAGTGGAAAACATGGACCTGTCTCAAGTTTTTGGAGACATGTTGCTGCCATCAAATTCAAATGAGCTAGTATTTTTCATGAAACAGTAAAATATCTCACTTTAAACATTTGATAAATCTTCTATGTTTTTTTGTTATTAAAGTATTAGTTTATGACATTTACAAATCGTTGTATTGTGTTTTTATTTATAATTTACACAGCACCCCCACTTTTAAGGAATCAAGTTCGTATATGTTGCCGTGGTAAATTTACATGTAAGAAACCCATCCGTGTGACTCTTAGTTCTTAAAAATTAATAAATAATTGCTTTAACTTTAACAATAAGTGCAAACATCTCCATAACTTTATCCTGCAATTTAAAAACAGAAGTGCTAACTAGAAAAAACACCTTAAATTTTATAATTTAATCATTTATCTGTTACTTACTTTAGCATAATAGTCCAAGCCATGGGTGATGCCTTTTTCAGTGAGACAGGTGTACGACAAAAAAATGTAAAATTGATACCGTCCTTCTTTGCAATTTTCATATTTATCAGGGCCATCTAGAGGGCCGGATTGGACCTGTTGGTTGGCTAGTTTTGGCAACCAGGTCATATGTTTGACACACCTGTTCTAAAAGCAGGTTTTGCCCCTCATCAACCTTCTTGAAATGCCTTTGGGAATTTATTGGGCTGTTGTTTTGAAGCATTATTTAAATGATCTTGAAGTTCAGTGGTCACCCAGACATAAAAACTGCATGTATCACCAGTCAAATTAGTCGAATCAGAAAAAAACACAAAATGTCTGATTTTGCCCCAAAAAAGTGTTTGAAAGTACCCCCCAATCAGCTTTTCTGTAAAAACAAAAACTAAACCAAAAACGTATTCAAACCAAATCTGATGTGGCCTTGATGACATAATCACCAACATGTCATCATTTCTTAGATTTACTTGTCATAATGATTACAACATGTGAAACATTTTTTCTCAAGTCCCTTTGATGTTGATGTGGCACATTGATTGAGGAACTCTTCTAAGTGATACTAATAGATTAGTGATTGTTTGATTTGAAAGCAGAGTGAAGAATGTTGCAATTTATTGCCAACAGTTTGACAGATATTGTATTCTGTGTATGTGTGTGTGTGTGTGTCACCATGGCAACATTTGGCATGTAGTTGAATTCGAAGGCCTGGTGCGACATATAGACATTCAGGAAATTGTGCTGGAAGTAGGGGTGTCATTTGGCCAAAGTGTTGCAGTGTCCATAGATGTGTTTGACAATGACACGGCTTTTATGAGAATATGAGGATTTTTTTTAATACTTGAAAATCCTTTGCAGTCAATGACTGCCTGAAGTCTAGAACCCACTGACATCACCAAGTGCTCTGTTTCCTCCTTTGAGATGTTCTGTCAGGCCTTTACTTCAGCTGCCTTTAGTTGGTTTGGGTTGAGATCAAGTGTCTGACTTAGCTGTTTTGCATTGAGAAACTCTTGGGTTGCTTTGGCATGATGTTTTGGGTCATTATCCATGAGTACTGTGAAGCACTGTCTGATTGGTTTGCAGCATTTGCTGACTCTGAGCAGAGAGTATAGGCTCTGTACACTTCAGAATTCATCCTAATAGTCACATTATCAATAACATGCCAGTGCCATAACTTTACCTTCGTCCTGTTTGACAGGTGATGTGGTATGCTTCAGATCGTGAGCTCTTCCTTCCCTTCTTTATACTTTTCTCTTCCCATTATTCTGGTGCAAGTTCATCTTGGTTTGATCTGTCCAAAGATGTTTTTCCAGAACTGGGGAACTGGGGAAGCTCTTTTAGATATTTTCTGCCAAAATCTGATCTGGCTTTCCCATTATTGAGTGTAACCAGTGATTTGCACCTTGTTGTAAACCCTTATGCCCCCATTCATGAGGGCATATCTTGACTGTAGACTTTTACAACAATATAGCTGCCTCCTAGAGAGTGTTCTTGACTTGGCTAAATGTTCAGTTCAATTCAATTTTATTTTGGTTATACAGCGGCAGTTCACAACACAAGACGCCTCGAGGCGCTTCACACTGTAAGGTAAAGATACTACAGTGTTGAAGAGAAAACCCCAACAATCCGATGATCCCCTATGAACGATCACTCAGCGACCGTGGGAAGGAAGAACTCCCTTTTAACGGGAAGAAACCTCCAGCAGAACCAGGCTCAGGGAGGGACAGCCATCTGCCTTGACTGGTTGGGGGTGAGGGGACAGAGAAAGGAGAGCAAAGAGAGACACAGACTATGGGAGAGAGAAGACAACATTGAATGACATGCAGCAGTAACAAATAAATGCATGGGGAGTGAAAAGAGGTGGGTGGAGAAGAAATGCCCAGCACATCATAAGAAGCCCCCCAGCAGCCTAAACATATTGCAGCATAACTAAGCCCTAACTATAAACTTCATCAAAATGGAGGGGCCTGATAGCTGAATGCCCCTCTCCTGTTGTGAAAGGATTTTCTTAATCAAGGAAAAAATTCTGTCTCTCCCTGATCTTCTGTGGTCTTCTAGGCGTTTTGCTGTTGCTGAGCTTGCCAGTACATTTCTTCTTTTATTAAATGTTTATATTGTTGATTTGGACACTCCAAAGGTATTTGAGATAGGTTTATTTTGGTTTTTCAGTCTAATAGTAGCCTCCTTCTATTAACTTCTATTAACTGAGTACTGTGAATTGCTATCTGACCAGTTTTGCAGCATTTTACTGAATAGCCCTGTACACTTACTTCTTTATTCATCCTGCTGCTTCTATTAGCAGTCACAGTATCATTAAAAAGTTGTGACCTGGTTCTGTTCCTATGACAGCAGCTTTGTAAAAATGGCCAAACATCTCCACTTTGCTCTGGTCTGTCCAAAAAGCATTGTTTCATAAGTCTCGTGGTTTGTTCAGATGCAATTCTGCAAACTTAAGCTGTGCTGCCATGTTCTTTTCCGAGAGCAGTAACATCACATTATAAGTTACATGTTACACAGAGCTGTACCTTCATCATAGCTTTGTGGGAATATGTTTTGGAAAACTGCTGTTGATCTCTCCAGGAAAATTCTAGAGACTTGTAGAAATGCGAAGGCACACCGATGCTGTTCTAGCCCATCACCTTACAAAGACCCTTCATGCTGATTTTCCCTTTGATTAGTTTCAACATATATTACATTTTCAAAGATGGATATGGTTTGAGAACGTACTGGGCCTATGGGCGATGTGATTTTATCATAGGATAATCTCTTCAGTGAACTGCAACCGTCTATATTCACGCCTTCAACGTTCACTTGAGCGCAATCCAAGCAAAGCCTTTGAGTATTTGATCAAATCTTTCTTCACATGTTATTTGGCTCACATAAATATCCTAGCTGAAGGTTTTGAAGTTTCTTTGTTCGCTGTCTATGCCATTGTTTGTGTTTTGCAATACTAGTCCTCTTTGGTGTTCTGTCTCATTGGCAGTTTACACAGTTACATCCACCCTCTTCATCTAGTCTTTCACTGGTGGCCACTATGCAGATGTTTTTGCTTAGGGTCTCGCATCACTGGCCTTTGCATAAAAATTTCAACCAATGAAATCATCACAGCCATAATCTGGCGCTGCTTTCACATACATGAAATAAAACTTATATTTTAAAACTTATATATTATTTCACTCTTTTAAGACTAAGACTTTGATTTGCTTTATGTCACATGCAAAAATAAAGTTTAGTAAAAGCAAAAAAAGAAAGAAAGCTACTCTTAAAATCCCATTCGCCTGCAGTTCTGATTAAGCTGTTTGCATGAACTTTTGGCACCTCACAACTGAGTCTCCATGTTACCATGAATAAACCAGCTGACAGAACATCCCTGTTTCCTCAGTGACAGAGCTGGGTGGGATGCTTTTACTTCTGGTACAAGAGCAGAGAATGATCATATTTTCCCCCTGAAAACATCATGTACAGTATTATACTTATGCGCAAGTGGATTTGCACACACAATGCAAACCATAAGTCAAAGGAATGTAAGTCTTTCTACACAGCACTGGATTACCGCTGTTTAGGTGTAAAATGAACTACCCACTTTTAAAAACTCATGTGTTTTTCACCTATTCCATAAAGGCTGGGACACTGCATAAAATATAAATGAAAACACAATACAATGATTTGCAAATCTTATAAGCTATTTCATTTTAAGATGAGGTACCTTTTTTCTTGAAATAGTAAAATGCCTCACATTTAACATTTGATATGTTTTTGCGCTTGTGAATAAAATATTGGTTTGTGAGATCTGCAAATCATTGCGTTGTGTTTTTTCAGGGCTGTGAAACGATTAAAATGTTTAATCAGATTACTCATAGGGCTGCAGTGGATTCATTAAGATGAATCATGATTAATACCCATTCATTATTAATTGTGTTTCATGTTGTGGGGGTACGTAATGGGTTTTATGTAAACTGAAGAACAGATATGGTGTCCATATTGCAAACTAAAATGTAAAAAATCGTAAAATTTCTCAGCGGTAGACTTACTGAGGCCCCAACGTTCTGTGAGGGTGGTTTGGCACAAGCCGGGCGTCAAGGTCCTGAAGTACTTGTAGGTGAATCACCAACTATCTATGCTTAGTGTTGATGTGGTACTTTCAGTGGAAGTGCTTTGGGGAAATGAAAACTCCTTCCTGCAGTGCGTGCAAACTGCTTTAAGTCGGTCAATTGTTTCGTCTTAGCTTTTCTGTACTCAAATTTCCCATTGAGAGGGCCAATATGATCCATCATGAATGAGTTGTTTCTACTGCCAGATAGTGTTGGTGCACCGATCCGCACCAGTAAGTGTGTTGTGAATATTTTTTTTTGGTTTAAATAATCTTGTGCATATTATAAAGTTTTTTTAGTCATGCTGTAAATACTAAAATATGCTATTCTTGTCATTTAGCACTGCAAATGTATAAAAAAGTATTGAAATCACTAATGGTAATTCTTTAGCATTGAAAGAAGTTGACAGTACCTCATAATGTGGTGGTTTACACATTAACCTTGTAAGCGTAAGGGCTCTGGTTCGATTCCAGGTGAGGACACAAGCCCTTCCCACCATGGAGGGTTGCATCAGGAAGGTCATCCAACGTTAAACTTCTGCCAACTTACCAATGCCGATTAACCCGCTGTGGCAACCCCTTGAGGAGAATACAAGGGAGCAGTTAAAGGAAGGTAGGGTAGTGAAAGAAGCTGACAGGAAGTTATTAATTTTGAAATGCTAAAGGGAATCCTGTTACTGTTGTTGCTAGTTTTAGTGACGTGATGATCAGTGGCACAGAGAAGAAAAGAAAATGTCTTGTTCGTTTGACGCCTGCTAGCTGCAGTTTAACTGTTCAGTTGAGTGAATGGCGTCAGTCTCGGTTATTATTTGAAGCTGTGAGTTATTGTGTGCTGTGTGTGCATTAACTGTGTAAAAAAAATTTTTTATCAAATTAATCATGCAGCTTGATTTATTTGGATTGACAGGTTAATTTTGACAGTCCTAGTTTTGATTTATTTATAATGCAGTATCCAAACCTTTTTGGAATTGGCTTGTTTGATAACACTACATTTGTTGCAGAGAACTAGGATCTTTAGGCTCTTTTGGACTTTTTGACGCTTCTAATAACTATTGGGGGAAAATGTGAGCAACAGTTTTTAAAACTGTTGTATTAAAAAAAATTCTCTAAACAGCATGGACATTATAGGAGACATCAGCTGTAGCTATAAAAATGGAACATAACAGGAAGAAATGGACCGATACTAATGGTGAGGCTTTATTAAGTCGACATATGATGAAGGAAACGCAACACTCATCAGAGCATAATATGAAAAGAATTTCCTCTCAGCTACGCCCAGCAGAGTAATGTAGAGAGAAAATGAAATATGATTACAAGAAAGTAAAAGTCCACAACAACTCAGTACCACTGCTACATAATCATACTGAAATACACAATTCATAGGTTACTTTAATGTGTGAAATACAGAAAGAAAATGCCAAGTCTTCTTGTCACTGGTTAGCTGTATTGCACAAACTAATGAAAAGCCTGCAGTGTGACATCAAGTACTAACATTTCGTGACAGCGTCTTTCAGTTTAATTTAATTTTATTTATTTAGCGCCAGTTCACAACAAAAGTCACCTCAAAGCATTTTACACTGTAAGGTAAAGACTTTGCAGTATTAGAGAGAAAATCCCAATAACTAGGCGATCCTCTATGAGCAAGCACTTGGCGACCATGGGAAGGAAGAACTCCTTTTTAACAAGAAGCGACCTCTGGCAGAACCAGGCTCAGGGAGGTTCAGCCATCTGCCTCGACGGGTTGGGGGTGAGGGGAACGAAGAGAGAAAGGAGAGCAAAGAGAGACACAGACTGTGAGAGAGAGAAGACAACATTTAATGACATGCAGACATGCAAACAAATAAATGCATGAGGGTGTGAAAAGAGGGTTGGAGAAGAAATGCCCATCACATCACAAGAAGCCCCTCCAGCAGCCTAAACCTACTGCAGCAATAACTAAGCCCTAACTATAAACTTTATCAAAAATTAAAGTTTGAAGCCTGATCTTAAATGTAGAGAGGGTGTCTGTCTCCTGAATACAAACTGGGAGCTGGTTCCACAGGAGAGGGGCCTGATAGCTGAAGGCTCTGCCTCCCATTCTACTTTTAAAAACTTCAGGAACCACAAGTAGGTCTGCACTCTGAGAGCGAAGTGCCTTATTGGGAAAATATGATACAATGAGGTGATTAAGATCGGATGGGGCCTGATTGTTCGAGGCTTTGCATGTAATCCCTGCCAAAGTACCCCAACTGAATTTGTAAAACACATCTGTACTAAAAGAAAACAATCCCAGCCTTGGAAACCATTATAAACCATTATGGGAAACAATTCCAGTCATTTTTAAAATGTTTCAACTAAATGTGAACATCCTGGTGCTTGAAGAAAATTTATTGGCTGACCAGATTCAGTTGAGTTTATTATCTTAGAACCGTGAACGTTAGCAGCACATTTAATGGCAAGCCATTTAACAGTTTCTGAGATGCTTAAGTCTGATTCAGTAATTGTGTACTCATTCAAAGACTGCTATCTCCTTCCCTACAAGGCTAAAAACATTGACAGAAATCATCTCAATCACTAGCATTTGAAGAAACACAAAAATATGCCAGAACCCCCTTTTAGAGGTCTTCACAAGTGATGCATATCCCAGTACTCCAGTCCAAAAATGAGACTCTAATGATGTTGGACAGGGTCTCACTATGCCCATTATCCAAGTGAATGTGAATGGATCCAAGCACGTGTGTCATATTCCTTGGTAGGTAGCTTCAACTGTTGGATCAGAAAATAAAATGAAACTATGGCTCCTCTTTTCTTTTCTTTAGAGTATATGACAAAATATTTTAGTTTTAAAGCGTTTACACTGGTTCTTTGAGCGTTATTCTAAACACTCTAGCAAATCAACTGTGACAGAGCATCATGCTGCTGCTGGAGTTTGTATGCTGTCTCTTCAGTTTCTTTGGGTTGACAATATGGGTTACTGTTGAACCAGTTAGTGGCAGGTTTAGAGTTAGATTGTGTTTTATCCACATGCTAGACAAGCCTAGTTTCAGAAACTGGATGCTACCTTTCAGATCAGCTCTCTTACATACGTCATGATCTTACAATTCCTCTGTTATAAGATTCCCCTTTTATGTACAGTCATGAAAAAGAACAATCTCACAGGTCTCTGTGCAGCCCTGTGAAAAACTGAGTAAACTACATGATTCAAAAGCTCATAGAACCATCTTTGGCAGCAGTAATTTATAGCAATGGTTTTCTGTATGATTATCCATCGCTCAGATTGTTGTGGAGGAGTTTTGGCCCGCTCTTCTTTACAATGTTTTTCATTCATTGATGAGTCCTGGCTTTTGTTCATGCCCAGTTCTCTTAAGGTTCTACCACAGCATTTCAATCGGGTTTAGGTCTGGGTGTTGACTGGGCCATTGCAACACCTTCATTCTTTTTCTTTCTTCTTTTCTTTTTCTTTCTGTTGTTTTTTGCTACTGTGCTCAGGATCATTGCCCTGTTTCAAGACCCAATTTCAGCAAAGCTTTAGTTGTTGGACAGATACCTTTAAATTTGACTCTAGAATACTTTGATGTACAGAGAAGTTCATGGTAGAATCAGTGACTGCAAGATGCCCAGATCCTGTGGCTGCAAAACAAGTCTAAATTATCACCTGTCCACTTCCATGCTTGTAAGTTTGTATTAAGTGTTTGGTCTGATGTGATGTGTTTGGTTTTTGCCAAACATGGAGATGTACATTATGACCATACTTTGGTCTGGTCTATCCAAAGGACCTCAGTCTATCAGTCTTGTGCTTTGCTATTATAAGGCTTTACAAACCTAAGCTTGTTACCATGTTCTTTTTAGAGAGAATAGGCTTTCTGCTGGCAACCCTTCCAAACAAGGCATACTTGTGCATTCTTTTTCTAATCATACTGTTGTGAACTTTAACATTTTACATCCTAACCGAAGCTTGTAGAGTCTGAGACGAAGCTCTCTGGCTTTCTTGAAATTTCTCTGAGCATCGGGAAGATTCTGGCATTGTGTCAATGTACACTTGAATGGTCCAGACCAGCAAACTGTGAAAACTTCTTACTTGATTAGCCACACCTGGCTGCTACTTAATCTCATAATTCCTATGGAAGGAGTGAGAGTCTCCATAGGTTTTCACATGAATGCATAGAATCCTGTAAAAAATCTTTTTAACATCACCATATGTGAAAATGTGAACATAGAGAGGGGTAGATATGAGCCTAACCCTAACCCTGAATACATCACTAGCGACTGGGTAGATGTCAGCAGGTTAATATATGCATTATGGGTAGGTTTTCCACAGGTCTATATGAGAACAGGGTCAAACCTTTTGATGTATTTCCTTTGGCTACTTATGACGCACTGTAAAAACTATTTTACCTTTACACTTCATATCATCAGCACACAGCCAAGAGAATTAGACTTTCACATTCACTAATTTAACTACAGATTCAGGACCTGACAGTTAAGTGACAACCAACTATACAGTTTCAAGCATATCTGCAAAATGAAATGCAAATGGATGCAAATTAAAATGCCTTGTTTACATTTGTGGTGTTTGTGAATACGAAAATAGACTGAGCGGAATGTTTAGTGAGGCAGGGTCCTGTTCTTGGAGACATGATTATTTTCAATCATCTTGTCCTACACTGCAGAACTGTGCCCGCCGATGCGTTCAAATAAATCAGTTTTGAACTCAATCTCTCCGTGTGTTGTGCTGCATGAAATCTGGGCATTTTCTGGGCATCTGCAGATAGAGGACTTTAGGAGTGCAGCTGATGGGTATCTCGAGATCTTTCTGCACAATACAGAGGAGCGGAAGAGGCTGCTTCCTGCAATTTACCTTCCACTGCAGGCTGGCTCTAGGAGGCGTGGGGAGGTGTAAAGCACATGAAGCAATTCCAGCATTTTTCACTTACTGTTATTCCTCGTAATTCTATTATTGCGCGCCATCTGCGTTCAGTAAACAATGTAAACCTAATCACATACATGAGGGCCATCTCATTAAAGGGAAATGTGTCCCAATGGAGTTACATTGAGTGAATTCCAGCAATGCTGAAATGCAGAACACATGGTTGCACGTGTGAAGCGTACTTCACACTGGGGATGGAATACATCAGCATATTTAAAATCCACTTCAATACATGTTTAACAGATTCAAAAGCAAAACGTTAATAAGAAAAAAGAATGCGAAAGACGAGTTTCAAACTCTCTACAGCCTGTTTCCCACTGCTGAACATATGTCGCTCCAATGCGGGCACATATTCTGTGGATAATGAGGTTTGAAATCACCACTGATCATCTGGAAACCCGGACTTCGCTGTTCATGTTCTCTGAGAGTTGAGTGCAGAATTTGATGCATCTGCTGCATGGCCGCTGCCTGTGTGACGTCAGAGCTAATAATCACCATAGAGTCATGCACGGGCATGTGGGAAATGGAGACATATGAGTCTGAGAACTGCAGGAATGTGTGATTAACCTAAGAATGTTTGCTTCTGTCTCCCTCTCTTTGCACAGTGGGACGCCATTAATGAGATGGACGAGTACTTCAGTCCTATCCACACATACCAGGTGTGTAGTGTTCTCGGTGTGCTGAGGGGTTGCATGTGTGAGGATTAACTATTAAAAGAACTTCACTGAACTGTATCACTTTGAACCTGGGGAATATGGGATTTTTTCAAATTTCTAAAGTTTTGATTTTAAAACGCGAAACACAAAAAATGGATGAATTTATCACAAATCTTGAGCCACCTCTCTTTTCTTTACATTTTGCCTCCAAGGAACCAGACTTTCCTGAAATTTTAATGTGGTCTTGAGCAATATTTCTCTGGGCTTTCTGAAGGCCATTCATGGTGTTTCTTTGGACAATGGCTGTTTTTTTATTCATTTTAAGTCCAGACCATGTATCGGAACCTTCCTTAAAAAATTCAAGGAAACTGGGCAAGTAAAGGACAAAGGAAGAAGTGGCAAGCTTAAAAAAATATCCACAGCAGATGAACAGTATCTGAAAGTCATGTCCTTAAGAAGAAGAAAGAGAAATCCAGCTAATCCAGTGCTGCATTTCAGCCAGCGGTGTTGGGGATCTTATTAAAATCGATCGATCATTTCTTGATCTCGAATGCAATACTATTTTTAAAGCGGCCGATTGGCAACAATTTCATTTTTCAGCATGACAATGATCCCAAACACACTGCCGGTGCAGTAAAAGCCTACCTGGATACAACAACACACAGTGGAAAACTATCAGTCATGGATTGGCCTCCCCAGAGCTCAGACCTCAACATTATTAAAGCAGTGTTGGGTCATCTTGACAGAGAACGGAACGAAAGGCAGCCAACACCCAAAGAAGAGCTTTGTGATGTTCTTCAGGAAACTGGTAGAATCGTACAAACTCTGTTGTGTCCTAATCAAGACTTTTGCTGTAGATAGATAGATGTTACTCAAAACAGTGAGTGAAAGTACTCAGTATTACAGTGCGCTTCAGCTCATCCAGGTTCTAACTGTAAATCACTGGTATCTAATCTGGAACCCCTGATTCTGATTCTGACTTGATGGAGCTGATGGTGTGATAAAAAATAGGGCGTTACATGCAGTACTTTTTCAAGGTGATATTATTTGTTTATTTTCTTTCTCTTTTTTCAATTTAATTTATGAAAAAGACTGCAAAATGTAAATATATGTGTCAAATATTTGAGTATATTGGTATCACTTTTAAAGGAACTATTTTAAATGGCTCACAGTTACTTCTTTTTTCACCAGAAGAATTTTTACTTTCTGCTTTTTTTTTGCCTCGGCAACAGAGAGCTGTTAAATGATAATTAACAAGAACTGATTAAATGACAAAACTGCCTTCCAGAATGGTAATAAAGATCATCATCAGTTGCAGCATCATTCTGTAACTTTTATTTTGATACATTTTGAAGGCTGCCTTACGGTAAAAGGAATTTATATACATTTTGTAGGCCTGGAAAGTCATGAAAGCTTGAAACAATGTAAAAAGAATTGCTGGCTAACCCTTCAGACATTTGTCTTGTGGGCTTCTAACCTCAAGAAAGTGCAGAAAAATCTTCAAATCCTAAGCCAAGTTGCAGGCAGGTGATTTCCTCATCATTCACTTTTTCGGTCAAATTGGAGGCATGAACTGATTATACCTCTCCCACTGAACCAGGTCTGTAATGTGATGAGCCCCAGCCAGAACAACTGGCTGATGACGGGCTGGATCCCTCGAGAGGGAGCCAGGAGGATCTACATCGAGGTCAAGTTCACCCTGAGAGACTGCAACAGCATGCCTGGAGTACTGGGAACCTGCAAGGTAACTCACAGGCAGAATGAGAATGGAGGGTGGGAAAGCCAAGAGGGTGGTGATTAGTGGGGTCTGAAAATTTGCTGGAGAAAGCTGTAAAATGGAGCTGTTAAATGCACACAGTGGAACTCAGGTTCACTCGTACAGGTCTTTCTAAACTGGTGTTGACGTATTCCTCACAGTAATTGTATCAAATATCAAATAGATCCCGTCTGGTGGACTGATCTGACGTGCGTGTTAGCACTTCAGCTCTTTTCATCACAGTACTAATTATCGCCATCCAAAACCTGAGAAAATGAGAACCAGCTGCAGCTCAGAGGCTGGGCTGTTACTTCATTAGAAGAGCCCAAATATAGACTTAACAGGCCTTTTCCATAGATGGTAAAGTGACCAAAAATGACACTGGGATTGTCATGTAGTGTATCCATAATGACATATGATTCTGTATTGTCGTGGTGGCTACGTGAGTTGCAACTTTCACCAATCTGAGGTGAAAGGAATGTGTGAAATAATTAAACGCATCTCGCATAGATAAGACACACACACACACACACACACGCATACATATATATATCTTAGGAAGGTCAAATGATTAAAATGTTTAATCAGATTAATCATAGATTGCTGTGGATTAATTTAGATTCATTATCAATTGTTTTTCACATTGCGCGGGCAAAAAGACTCATGACAGAAGGTGATATATACACTTAACATGTGTTTTATTTAAACTAAAGAAAAGATATGGTGTCTAGATCGCTAAATAAACATAAAAGATGCAATTTGTCAGAGGTAGATTTTCTGAGGCCCCCGCCATTCCATAAGGGTGGTTTGGCGTCACTGTTCCTGAAGTACTTGCAGAGGAATCCTAGACTAATATATGCCTCACGTTCATGTGGTACTTTAAGCTGGAAGTGCCTTGGTGAAATGAAAAGTCCTTCCTGCAACGTGTGCAAATATGTTGGTCAGTTTTTCTGTCATGATTTTTTTAACTCAAACTTCCCTTCAAGAGAGCCAGTGTGATCCATCTTGATTGAGTTGGTTCAACTCAAGGCTGGAGCACCAGTGTAGGGTGTGACAATGGCTTCAAGAATTTCATAAAAATAAAAAATGAGATCAGTGCGCACTCTGGAGTTTTAATGTTGGACTTGTGGAAGCACATGTTAACTTACCTTAAGATATGGGAAAGAGTTGCTCACAGCAAGTTATATAAAATTGGTTTTAAAGACACAGTCAGGGATACCTTGCAATACTTTTTGCACTGCACCAGCTCAGTTTGTAAATTAGCTTCAGTCTCAGAATTTAAAAACAATATTCTCAAATTAAATACTGTATATTACCTGAGAAATGGGAACTGAAAGTGAGACTGTAAGATTAGGTAACATTTCTAATTTCAAATGTTTTATATTTGGGAAAAATTCCTAATGCAATTTTTACAAATCCATTATTTGTAACGATTATTTCTCTGTTAACCCAATAAAGTAAACAAAAAAGTTTTTAAAAAATCTGTTTGGGTATTTGGGAAAGCTGGTATATGTTAAATTTGAACAATTCAATACTATTTACAAAAAATAGATTTGAAAGAGGAATAGCAGAACATGGTCTGATGATAGCAAGGCTATCTTTCTAACTGGTTTATGTCAGTAAATCCTTAACTTGATGTATTTTATGGGGCATTTTTCTTATCTTGCTAATGAATGATAAAAGCAAAAGTTTATGCTGTGGTTGCTGTGGTGGTGATAACCTCTACTGTACTTTCAACAGACTTTTACCAATGCTACCCTTGGGAAAACTAGTGATTATACTGATACTGATTGGGGAATGTGTTTGGAACCAAAGGATGCCACATCATTTGATGGAAATGAAATTTATTAACCTACAGAGGCCTGAATTCAAAGACCTAGGAATGGTTTTACAGGCAGTCAGGGTGCCATTGCGCAGACCTCTACGGGCTATGCAACAGCACCCTGACTGCCAGTAGTTACCGGCATGAAATTCTTGGACCCATTGTCAGACCCTATGCTGGTGCAGTGGGCCCAGGGTTCCTCCTGGTGCATGACAATGCCCAACCTCATGTGGAGAGTAAGCAGGCAGTTCCTGGAGGATGAAGGAATTGATACCATTGACTGAACACTTCTGGGACATTATGTTTTGGTCCATTCAATGCTACTAGGTTGCACCTCAGACTGTCCAGGAGCTCAGTGATGCCCTGGTCCAGATCTGGGAGGAGATCCCCCAGGACACCATCCGTCGTCTCGTTAGTAGCATGCACCTATGTTTTTCCAGTGAAATCTAATATGTTTTCAGAGTGTTTCTTTCATTTGTTGAGCAGTATATACAGTATGATATACACTACATGAATTTTACATATCTTGAAGATGGATGGATTTGCATCAGCATTTCAGGTTTTGGATGGGATAAATAGGATTCTAACCTACTACTCAGTTTGTAATATGATGAACAAACTTATAATACCCACATTATCCTGTTTGCTCTGCAGGAAACCTTCAACCTGTACTACTATGAGTCTGACAGATCGGTGGGCTCGGCCATACGGGAGAACCAGTTCATTAAGATTGACACCATCGCCGCTGATGAGAGCTTCACAGGGGTGGACCTCGGAGTTCGCAGACTTAAACTCAACACAGAGGTATGGACTTCATCGCTACACAACTGACTAATACCACAGGTAAATGACAGTCGAGGCTCTTTGAAGCAGCATCTCACTTTGGATTATCAGTTTGTTCCATTGCTTAGCACGTCCACCTCCACACGAGCTCAAGACAAGTTGGAAGCTTCCACAGCCTGACAGAGCCCCTTCCAGCCTCGTCACTCAAAATGGTTTATGCTCGGCGCCGCAGATCTGAGAAAATAAATAGCAGGGTTTAGCTCAGTGTCTTGGGAAAATTTTTGATATTGATAACAGCTTCAAATTTGATACCAGATAGTGAAACTACACTTTCACTGATACCTCACACTGCTACAAAGATAGACACACAAAAGACACGGTGTCATTCGCTGTTCATTTGGAATCGGTTGACTGGATTTGAGAGTAGATTTACTTTATACGTATTTTTTTAAAGCAATTGCAAACATTATTTATACTAATGGATGCAAAAGGAAAAATACATTTCGAAATAGTTTAAGTGCAAAGGGGTAACACAGAGGAAAATTATAATTTTAGCCTCATGACGACTGCTGGTTTTTGATTGCACAGCATATGTTTAATTCTTACAAGAAAAAGCAACAAAAACATCCCCATGATAACCTGGAAAGAGCTGCAAAACTCATAATTAGCGGACTAATTAGCAAACAGTGTTGATGCATCAGAAGCTTGATGAGTTTGTTTGACAGTGAAATATCTATTTAATCCATCAAATAAGCATGTAAACAAAGCTCCTGACTGAGCAGCAGTAATGCTGTTTCAGCATGTAGACACTTCTCTTTTACAGGCACAACAAAAAAAAAACATGCTTTCTGTAGATTAGTGTCTGTTGTATGTATAAAAATGGAGTTGTAGTGTTTCCTTAGGCAGGACTAAAATCATGTTACATATATCAAAAGGTCCTGGGTTTGAATCCACCAGTCGGCGGGGGCTTTTCTGTTTGCATGTTCTCCCCGTGCACTGGCTTCCTCCCACCCACCTGGAATTGCGAACTGGCAACCTATGCAGGGGTCTACCCTGCCTCTTGCCCTGTGACTATATGTACTGCTACAGTGTTGGACAAAGTTCTGAGTGTGTGCTTGAAGGCACAGGAGAAAGTGCTGCGTGAATGCGGCTTGTAGTAAAAAGCGCCTTGAGTGCTCAGTTAGAGTAGAGGAGCGTTATATAAGTATCAGTCCATTTACTAAGGTCTGCACTGAAGCCCTGTGTAAGATGAAAAGGATTATTTAGAACCAAATGAATCCTTAAAAGAGAGCTGGAAATGAGAGGAATGAGTCACCCGGCCTCAAAAGCATTTAAAATTATTTAATGTGGTTGTTTTTTTTTTTTTACAAGGTTTGAGTTACTTATGTTATTTAACACAAGTACTATTATAGTGAGGGGATCCTGGTGTGTCTACTTAGAAGTCTCTTGGAACCACACTTGATGCAGGCACAAAACATCTTCTGACTGGAATACATTGAGTTGTCAAGGGCCTCTCTACAGTTCTTTCACTATATGGACAAAGGTGCTGGACTACCAAGACATTAGACCTACAGGACCTTTTATGATATCCCATACCAAATCCAGGTATTATATGGATTTGGTCCCCCTTTTGCAGCTAGACCAGGTTCCACTCTTCTGGGCTTTTGGAGTGTGTGTGTGTGTGTTGTGTGTGTGTGTGTGTGTGTGTGTGTGTGTGTCTTAGTGTGATACACCTTTAGTAAGTTTAAGTTAATTATGATTAATTTTCAAGTTAATGCCTTTACATGCACGTTATTGTATAACTGGAAAGGCTAATGATTGATTTACCAAATACAAAATAAATATAGCTATCAAAGTTCTACTAAAATTATTATCATGATGTGAACATATAGATTACTGGCGATTACTCTCATATGTACACTGGATTATGTGATTATCAATAAACAGTACTGTGGCACTTTGCAAAGTGGGTTATTAGTGATTACTTTTTATAGGATGCCAACAGAAAGTGAATAGAACTTAGAAACACCAAGTGATAATGTCGGCACTGCAGAGGATACCACCACTCCTTGATTTAGCTCTTTAATATCACTTTGTAACCACATACACCATTGTTCCTCATAGTTCACTTTTGTTATTGTACAAATGGAAAAAGTAATGTTTGATTCACCAAGCATGGCACTCTCAAAATTTGAAAAACTTCAAGGAACTCTGGGGTCATTCAAGTAACCTTTCTCGCTTTGGAGGTTCTTTGAGGAACCTTTAACAGCTCAGTTTGAAAGGTTACTGGAGGAACCTCTAATCACTCTTAGGAGGTTCCTGCAGAAACACTATTAAAATGTTCCTGCAAGGTCTTTTGTGAGGATCGATTTATGCTTACCTGGCACTGTACATCTCTGTTCATGTTTTATTTTACTTTGGAATTTTAGTTTTATATATGTCCATTTAAAATTCATATTTTTATATTAATTGCTTTGTTGTTTTCTTCTTCTTTTTGTTGCTCCCTTTAGTGGTGGGCACAGCAGATGGTCTGCCTCCATCTCATCCTATCCCTTGCATCTTACTCTCTCAAATCAACCCTCTGCATGTCCTCCTTCACTAAATGATGAATCTTCTCTGTGGTTGTCCTTTTTTATTGCTGCCTGGCAGCTCCATTTTCAACATCCTTTGTTCAATATATCCACTACCCCTCCTCTGCACATGTCCAGACCATCTCAGCCTTGCCTCTCTGACTTTGTCTCCAAACCAGTCAGCCTAAACTGTCCTGCTGATGTACTCATTTCTAATCCTGCCCATCCTGGTTGCTCCCAGCAAAAATCTCAATATATCAATTCTGCCACCTCCAGCTTTGACCTCATCTGTCAACCTGTCCATCACCACTGGAAACACGAAGGGACTAAGAGCTGATCCCTGATGTAATCTCAATACCATCTTCAACCCATTTGTCACTCCTACTGCACACCTCACCCCTGTCTTGCTGTCCTCGTAGATGTCCTGCACCACCCTCACATATTTCCTTTCTTAGCACCCTGTCATATCCTTTCCCTGGAGCCACAAAAACACAGTGCAACCTGTTCTGAAATATAAATAAAAACATTGCAATGATTCGCAAATATAATAAAACAATATTTTTTTTCACAGAACATAGAAGAAAAATGAAATGTTGAAAGTGAGACATTTTACTGTTTCAAGAAAAATTCTAGCTTGTCTCGAAATTGATGGCAGCAACACTTTTATGATTATTATTATTTAAACTATTAGACTACACAGCATGTTTATTATGTAGGCTATTTATTTTGATTTATTTTCACAAACACGGACTCAAACTGGACTCTAGAGCTTTGCTCTGATTTCAAAGCTGATTTTTTTGCTTGTTTGTTTTATAGTTTTCCTTAAAAACATGTAAATAATGTCATGAAAACGCAAAGTTAAAGTACCAAATAAGTACAAAATCCCTCTACAGAAAAGTCATGTGTTGTTAAATATTTTAATTTACATCTGTTAGTGCTGATATTTGTAGTGTCCCTGTAGTGCAGTGGTTTACACATTCGCCTTGTAAGTGAAGGGTCCCTGGTTTTATTCCAGGTGGCGAAACAAGCCCCTCTCTCCATAGAGGGTTGTGTCAAGAAGGGCATCCGGTGTAAAAACCTCTGCCAAATAACCAATGTGGATCAGTGTGCTGTGGCAGCCACCTGGGGGGAAATGCAAGATACGTTTGGATGTGTTGATACTTACAGATTATACTTACTGGGTTGTGCCACCTTCACTGTAAAGCCCAACTATGTTTTGAAGAGTACCCCTGTACTTGTAACCATGTGACTACTCAAGTTGTACTAGCAATGCACAGATACTCTTAAATATTGAATTATAAGGTATTAATCAACCGTCTCACTTTGCAAAGTTTAGCATGAGTGACTACTTTCTTAAAGATCCATGAGACAGCGGGCAGAATGCAGAATGCAATTACTGGCGGAGTGATATTATGACTAGGCGGAAGGATACCGCCACTCCTCGCTTTATTTCAGTAACACCGGCTCTACACAGCAGTCGCCATTTTTCTCCCGAGAAGCAATCAGCGAGCAGTTATTGTTGGACACGGCTCTATTTGCCGAAATGGCAGTGTGAAATTGTGCAGCGACCCAGCAGCAGCCAACAAAACAGTGCATCCAGCCAGTGCACTGAGTCACTTCTAATTCAGCAAAAATGTCGTAAGTATTATTTTTATATAATACTGTCTGTCTGGCGGGAGTGGCCGCCCGCCTTATGAGCGTGTCGGTTCCTGTTTTTTTTTTTTAACCAAAACGTGTGAATGTTTGACATACAGATGATTTTTTTTGGCGCTTAAACGTTTTTATTGTTACTTTTATTCAATTAAAAGATGAGAAACCGGAGTGACGTAACACGTGCCACTAATATGAAATGTTAATTTGTACCGTCTGGTTGCTTTACACTGTGCCTGTCTGATACTGAAGCACTGAGTCCTTGTTACATTGTAATTTAAACCAAATGTTACTGTCGTGCCGGCCTTCGAGTGCCAGCGTGGCAGTCAGAAAATGGTTCGTTTCCTCTTTGTGTCAAAATGGCGGTTCTCCGTGGGCGGATTGAGAACAAAAGTGTAGCTGACAGTTGTTGTGAGGGAGGGAGACAGACTCGATGACCTCGTTTGGAAACAGGGTGACGTCAGAGTCATAAGACTGGTAGCTAGGCGGAAACAAGTGAGGCAGAGCAGGTGTACTGCAGTCTTGGGGGCAGTGTTGCTAAGCTTTATAATAATTTTGAGATGAGATGAATTGTTTTTATTAGCCATGTGTGTTTTTTTTTTTAAATGTGTATTTAAAAAAAAAAAAAAATTCCAAAACCAGCTTCAGGTTTTCACTACAAATTTTTTTTTTTTTTTAATCCCTTCCTCCAGGTCCTACTTGGAAACCCTCAGCACTGCTGTATTCGACAGCATCATAGAGTTCGAAGCCACCCTAGCATCGTCACACGCTCCACTTGTGACCAACAACAGCCACTATGACCATGATGATGACCAGCTCACAGTTTGGCCTGGAAGACATGGAGGCCCTTCTCTGGGGGCCTTCCTCTCCCATGGCTGACGCCATGGACTCCCTGTTTTTCCACCCTGACAAAGAAGAACAACAGGAAGGAGGAGGAAGCTTGTTGGAGGGGGACATTGAACCTGTGTCCCCTCTCACCTCCTCATCGCTTTCGTCTTCCTCCTCTCCTCCTCCCTTCTACTCTCCTCCTCCCTCTCCGCCGGCCCTCCTCCTCCATGGGGACAAAGCCGGGATTGAGTCGGATCTGCTCTCCCTCCCCTTGTTGGGCCACCCTGATCAGCTGAGATACAGCCAGGCGCTCTCAGGTGATGGAAAAGGTAATAACACTTAACATACTAAAAATCGTTTAGGTACAATATTTTGCAGACATTTAGTGTCATGTTACTGAATGCCTTAATTGCTTCCGTAGAGGATGCGCTCAGTAACCTTGACTGGATGGCTGAGAAGGTGGATCTAAGCGAGTTTGACCTGGACTCACTGATTGGCTCCTGCAGTCCTGCTGAAGAGTCTCCCAGCTCTCCAGAAGAGTTCCTGGCCTCCCTTGATTGCCCCATGGAGCTTGAAACCCTCCCACTGTCAACTCTCTCAACTCCTGTACTCTTAAGTCCTCCCCCTGCCTCCCTCTCAAGCATACCTCCCACTGTCTGTTCAGATCCTTCTGTCATTACAGTGGATGAGCCTGAATCCTGCATTGATGGGCAGGAGGTTCCTTACTCTCCACCATGTGTCCCAGAACCACAAGAGGAGCTGGAAATCAAATCTGAGCCTGCTTCTCCAGACCCTGCTTCCCCAGTGGTCGATTCTCCTTCCTCCCCAGCCTACACTCTGGACCTGGGCAGTGAAGTGGATGTCTCAGAGAGCGAGGTGAAGCCAGTGGTAGCTGCTGTGGTCCCTCAGGTCCCAAAGCTCGTACTCTCCCTTTCACCAACTCGCATCGTCCTTGTGCTTGCTCCAAAAAATGAAGTCGGGATCGGCACCACATCAAAAGTCATTCATTGCTCCCCACCAGCCTCCCCTCCTAAAACAGCCTCCAGAAGCAGACCGTACCCCGAGCCAGATTACAAAGCTAGTCCACCCTCTTCCAGTGCCACTAGTGTTAAAGTCAAGTCCCCCCGAGGTGCAGGTGGAGCTGAACGCACAGCTTTGAAGGCTCCGAGGGACAGGAAGCAGAAGAAGATGGAGCAGAATAAGACGGCTGCTACACGCTACAGGCAGAAGAAGAGAGCTGAGAAGGATGCCCTAATGGAAGAGCATGTGCTTTTGGAGAGGAAGAACCTTGAGCTGACTGAGAAGGCTGAGTCTATTGCCAGGGAGATTGAGTATCTCAAAGAACTGATGGAGGAAGTCCAAGTGGCAAGACTCAAGAAAGGTCTTAGTGTTGACCCCTAGTGGTTGGACCTAATAGTAACTGATTCCGTGTTAAGAAAAGTGATCATTAGAAAGTGGGCTCAGTCAATTTTATTTTTACAAAAAATAAGTATCAGTATAGTATATGTTGCATCGACACTGCATGTATTGGATGCACAATCCAATAAAATTGATGCTTGTCAGATTATCACCTATTATGTATCCAACACTGGTATTAAATATAGAACACTTGTCATGTAGAAGTAGCTTCAAATAGAAATAAGTATTTTCTACTTAGTTTACAACTTGTTAATTGTATTTAATGTATTACCAAATATCTGGACCTTGGTAACTTGTCATTAGGATGACCTTGAAGTTTTAAAAACTCTAATAAATTCTGTTATTATGTATTATTCTCATAATAAAGTGTGTTTAAATGAATTGTGTTAATTTCTTTTTGGCATGATTTTGGGGAAGCAGATGAAAATTGGTTTTTGGTATTGGAAAAACCAGATGTGATGAGAACATGAACTGCTTCATTAGTGAGACTAGACTGAAGGATCAAATCACAGGTTGAAGTTGATTCAAAAGCATAATAGTAATGCAGCTAAATTGTACACGTGCACCTTCAAGACCAGCAATGGAACCTTATCACAAGTCTCATGTGGTGCCTGACTGAATGGAGAGCCTGCTGAGGTTTGTGAGAAGCTTTGAAGAAGATAAGCTGGGAAGAGGATAATGGAGCCCACCTGGCGGTCAGCATGCTGTGGAAATGTGTGGGCATTCAAGTGACAGTCGTGAAATTCTAGAAGTTCATGGGAAACCGGTTTCAGACAAAAAGAAGTTAGTATATGTAGTTCCTTTGCTGTTCATGGGCATGGAAATCAATTTTCATTTCACATGATGGGAGAGGGAGGAAAAAACATGCTTTCTGTTGCTGACCTAGTCACTGTTTGAATAACATTACCCTAAAAATCCATACATTCATCTTACAACGAGCCGTAGGTGTATGCTCTGTAATTGGCCTGGGCTTTTTTCCCAGATAGCTCAGGGACTGTTTACCATACCTCTCTGAAGGAGCGCCAAAGTCAGCAGTGCGGAGCTAATGGGCAAAACATTTCTTAGAGGCAAGAAAAATCCCCCCGCTAACTCTGTAAATATCCTCATTTTTCAAGGGTAAAGCAAGAATCATTAAGTTTTCTTTTTGTTGGGCTGTGCAAAATAGACTTGGACTTGTTTTTCATATTGCTTTAAAGTACACCCCTTCTGTAAGAATGCAGATATCACTATTGAGTGACAAATTATCTTTCAGAAATATTTTATATCTAGTCACACAGATATTATTTTGCTTATTACATTGCCACCTAGTGATGATACCACACTATTACTATATCGTCTATGCAATAACAAAGATTTTTTGCCTTCTAGAATTCTAATTGCAGCTGAAATGAAGTGGCAGTTAAATAATAAGACGAAAGCCAAAAATACACAACAATATATCCATATTTTTTATTGTTGCCTTGGGATGAACAAAGAACTGATAATATAGGAGGAACCACACAGTAACGTCACTTTGGCTACAGTAAAGTAGAGCTTACACAGTGCAAAATGCTTTCCTAAGAGCCTGAAATGTTACATACTTTTCATTGTAACTATACTTATGACATACTGAGTGGGACTCGCAGGACTGAATGAGTGTTTGAAATATCCTCATATCAAAGTTTAAAGTCATGCTTGTCACACTTAAGTGCTGCAGTGTACTACATCACTAGAAGCACAGAGTCGGTAAAGCGCTGAGGGAGCAGTGCTATGTTTGTTTTTTACAGGCTACATCATTTGTAGAAAATTACATTTTACAGCATGGCAGTGGTATCGGTCACATATTATGTATATGCTTTTATTTCAGAAGTTGAAATCTGTTTCCCTTTTATTTTCTTTTTTTGCAGTTGTAAAAGTAGAGGGATGTGATGTGACACCAAAAAAAATCACTTGTTCAAGCAAGATTCAGAGGAATAGGAAGTGAGGTTGCCTTCAGCTCTATAGGCACTCGTTTATCCGCATGCTGTGTTTTAACATGCCTCTGATGGCTGTATATATATTTATATATTTATACATATATATTTTTTAAACTCCTGACGTTAGGAACTGATATCTTAAGGATGTAGAAAAAGGTAGAAGATAGTAAGAGGCTTATGTGAGCTTGAGCATTTCATGAGGTTATGCTGTTTTTGTAGCATGCGAAAGCTTGATGTAGCCTATAGGATGCTGCCCTACAACTGCAGAGCTGTACTCCCACTGTCACGCTTTGATGCTGAGGCACGTAGCTGAATCTACCTTGTCGATATATGCACTGGATGCTTGACCATAAAGAGCGAAGCAGAGCCAACCCAAGCTGCTCCACAGGGATCTGAGGCTGCACTAAGTTTCAACACAGCCTTCTCTAACTCTTTTCAGCGCTCCTCTTGTGCATGAATGCAGAGGTGTGATAAAAATCATTATGGTACAAATTCTGAAGGACTCCCAATATTTTTCTTTAGCGCAAAAGAAGCAAAGAAACCGACTGCCACCAAAGTGCAAATACAAGATCCCTTTAAGTTCCCCGCAAACTAAAGCACATACTCACAGAAAGACCCAAATTGGAATTAACGTGTGACTCATGTCTGCACTTAAGCAATCAACATTAATCAGCGTTTCTGTAGCTGTGCCAGATTTTGCCCTGGAGGAATCAATTCAACCTAGACTCCCTGAGCAGAAACTAATCAAATTTTAATGAAGATAATTTGAATCTCACTCATGTGAAAGATAAGAGTTACCTCATGCTTCATGTCTGAAGGTCAACTTTTGTAGTACGCAAACAACTCAAGGCTATGTGCGCACACTTCCAGCGCATTTGGTCTCTTGTTGCACTCTTCATGCTTGGATTTGGTATGTAGTAATTGATTTCACTTGAAACTTTTTTGCTTTTCAGCCCTTAGTGATTCAAAATGAACGGCATCAGTGGGGACACAGAGAGAAAGAACACACTTACTCTTCCAGTACTCATGAGAGGCAGACTTGCTGCAGACGTGATCCTATCCTCAAGTCTGAATGATAATCGTTTTGATTTTGCCCCTTTAACATGTCGTACAAAGCTCATCAGTGCAGACCGAACACAGATTTAAAATGATGCTAAAACACGGCCTCTTTAGCAGCAGCTGATTTCTGTGGACATGCTCGTGGGCTCAGGAGGGTTCGAGCTCAAGTCACTCGAAGCAGAAAATCTCTTCTCCTGTCGGGTTTGGGGAGCCTGTTTCAAACATTTGAGTCTCGGATTCATTCAAAGACCTACTCATCACGAGACTCCTGCTCCAAACCATTTGTTTTCCCTGAAACTCTTCAGAGTTAGAGAGGGTTACCACAATGAGGTTTTAGTTATATGAGGTGATGTTTGTGCCTATTAAAGGCTCAAAATGAGGAAAAGGACCTTTCCTTTGATTTTTATCATGTCACTGTAGCTGACATCCTCGACAGTCGTCCTCTGGTTCGGTGTTGTCAGAAGAGTAGGAGCTCTCCTCGCTCACTGTCAAAAGCGACATAATTAGATTACATTTTTGATAAGTAGACACATATTCTACAGCCGTGTACAGGTGTGTTTTCAAATGCACACTGGAAAATATATATGAGAAAAGGAAATAGTGGAACTTACACCACTCTGTCTGTATGGGGAGGAAGGCCTTGTCACCATTCTCCCTGATCATCTCCTCTATCTTATCCAGCAGGAATGAGACACTCCTGTCTTTGCCAGGCGTCTTACTGTCCAGGACGTGGTAATAGTTCCCACAGTATTCAAGCAGTCTTTGCAGCTCCCGCCCACCTCTAAGGATGTGATCCTCAATTGGCGTGCGTCCCAGCCAGTCACCACAGCTAAACAGCACCATGGTGTGGAGGCACGCGCTGTCACCAAACAAAGTCTCTATGTGTGCCAGAAGTGTTCGCCTCTTCCTGGCAGTGAGGGACGAGACGACGGGCAGGACCAGCAATAGGGTGTGGGGTCCGGGTTGTAGGAGGGCAGCCCCGCGTTGGGACTCCTGTCGGATTCGCTTTGGGGTTCGCCTCACTGAGAACCAGTCCCAGCCCGGGGTGTCGACGATAGTGACCCGACGGCCGGATACGAGCGCCTGCCTTCTAAGGCACAGCTCTGTCTCCTGGCCCGATTCAAAGTAGCGTCTGCCCAGAATGCAGTTCCCCACCGAGCTCTTTCCAACACCCTTCCAGCCCAACAACAGCAACCTCAATTCTGAACAGGATAACAGAGAGTGAATTAGATATCAAGAGAAAATTGGTCAGGTAATGGTCAGCAAAACTGGCCGACCAGTAATGAGTAAGCAATTTCCCACAACACTAATTTAGAGCTTTTGTTTTCCCAGGAGCAGAATTGCTGCACATGTGAATTCAATCACTGCATGATTTACTCAAGCACGCACCCACACAGCCTCATACCTCTGGGAGGTCCTCCGATCATCTGCTCCCTCTGTCGAGCGTGCTCCTCCATCCTCAGCCTTTCTTCCTCCAGAGCTCCCCTGGCCTGTTCTTCCTCCAGTAAAATCAACTCATTCACCTCAAAGTACCAGCCTGCATGAAAGCACCAATCTATTATTCACTGAATTGTCTTCCATCAGCCCTTAAATAAAACTGATGTATTAATAATAAGCTACAGAAAAACATGCAATTATTTATTGTATCACAGCACAAGATTTTAAAAAAGTACTCATGTAAAAAATATGAAATATCTTGGGAAACCTTTAAGATATGATAAAAATATAAAACTTTAATTCTGTTTCTGTTTAATAACACTAAACCATATATTTAATTTAAAATGGCAGAAATGGTCACGACAGATGCTCAAATTTCTTTTGAAAAATATATGCTCATTTGAAATTTGATAATGGCAACACATTAAAAAAAGTTGGGAAAGGGCCAACAAGACCGGGAAAAGCTGTGTAAAAGATGGGAAGTGGTTCAACGCTCTGTCGGCTGGTAAGAACAGTGTTTTTCAATATGAAACAACAAAGAATTTGGGTATTTCATTATCTAAGAAAGGATTTGGAGAACACAGAGAAATTGCTGTATGCAAGGAAGAAAGCCAAAAAAAACGGATTGTATAAATCTGATCTTAGAGCATTTAGTAGCAATGCATTACAAACACAGTTCTGTAATGTACTGAATTGCTTAGGAACATGCAAGAAAACCATTATCTGTGAACACAGTTCATTGTTACATCCACAAATGTAAGTAAGGCTTCACCATGGAAAGAAAAAAGATATTCTTTGGACTGATCAATTAAAATTTGAAAGCCTTTTTAAATGATATCAGGTATGCTGCATCTTCTGGGCTAAAGTGGAGTGGAAGCATAAGCTTGTTAATCAGAGCATAGTTAAAAACAAACACTGGTGATGGGGGAGTGTTAATGCACATTGTATGGGTAACTTTCAGATCCAGGAAGGCATCATTATAGAGAGATTTTGGAGCAACATACACTATATGACACAAGTACTTGGCCACACCTCTTGGTCACTGAATTCAATTCATTTAGTTTCATTGCCACAGGTGCACAAAGTCAAGCACCAATCCGTACATTCTGCCTTTACAAACATTTCTGAAAGAATGGGTCATTCAAAAAATTCACTGAATTCCTGTTACACTACAAAAGGATGCAAATTGTTGCAACAGATAATCAAAAAATCCTGGATATTGCACGATCAACAGTAAGTGCTATTATTGTGGAAGCATTTAAGAACTACAGCAACTCAGTCACAAAGTAGCAGACCACGTAAAGTTACAGCGAGGGGTCTCCGAGTGCTGAGGCACATAGTGCATAAAAGTTGCCAACACTCTGCCGACTCAGTAACGGCAGAATTCCAAACCTCTCCGCCATTAACATCAACACAAAAACTGTGCACTGGGACCTTTATGGCACGGTTTCCATGGCTGAGCATCTGCATGCATAGCCTTACATCCCCAAACACAATGCCAAGGATCATATTGAGTGGTGTAATGCATGCTTCCACTAGACTGTGGAGCAGAGGAAATGCATTCTGTGGAGTGACAAATCACGCTTCTCTATCCGGCACTATGATGCACAAGTCTGGGCTTGACCATTACCTGCTTGACTGCTTTGTGCAGGGATAATGCTATAGGGTTGTTTTTCTGGGGCTGACCTGACCCCATTAGTTCAAGTGAAGTCAAATCGTAATGCTTCAGCTTACCAAGATAAAAATTCTATGCTTCCAACTTTGTGGGAACAGTCTGGGGAAGACCGTTTTTTTGTTCCACAGCATCCCTGTGTATGTGATGTTGGTATGAACTCAGTGTCTGACCTCATAAATGCTCTTCTGGATGAATGGGCAAAAATTCCTCCAGACACACTCCAAAACGTTGTCGAAAGCCTTCCCAGGAGGCAGTTGGCTTTCAAACTCTTACAGGATGATGATAAAATAAAAGGGCTTTGCAACACAACCCTTTCCCAGTTTAATAATGTTGCTGGCATCAAAACTAACATTTCTCTTTCATTACTGTTTTCACAAATTTCATTTTTACACTGTGTTCTAATTTTTGGTACACATACGCACAACATAATAAACCCGGTCAAACCTTGGTTGTCAGTGATCATTTCCTCCACTTTTTCCATCAGCTCTGGCACCTGTGTGTTTTCTTCTGTTTCTTTTCGAGTGTTATCAAAGGCGTGGTACCTGCAGAGGGGAACACCATCTTTAAAGGGACACCTTAGAGGGGTACATGGTTTCCTTTCACTCTGAAGCGAGCTTTCCAAAATCTGGAAAAATGTCACGACTGGTGTCTTACTGTTGCCATTTCTGTTATTTCAGCTGGAGCTTATGACTTAAGACAAGCGAAGACTATTGAGCTGAAAGTCAGGAATTCTCAGACCTTGAACCGCAATGAGAACTCCAGGTTAATCAGATCAAATTTGATGTTTACTTCCAAGCAAGCAGTCAAATGTGAACATGGGCAGAAGTCAAATTGTGAAAAGCATTACAGAATGACACTCTTATAAGACGTTGGGCATTATGGGCAATATGGAGAGAAATTATCAAAAGATTGCCTTTTTAATTTCATACATTCATCCCAGTCAAAAGCTGCCTTCATTATGAAAAACCCAACCTGTCAGAGTGGTATCACTGAAACCGTCAGGTTTTTTTTTCAGACTTGTAGCCTTCCCACTTAAGCAACATTGCTTTAAAATTGCTTGTTATCAGATTTTGCTCAGCTCATTCTGGAACAGCCAACAGCTAAATAACTTTTTATCTCATGGGCAGGACATTTAAACTGACTTTGCTGTCTGTGGAGTTCTTTCTTCATACAAACCCTATTTCAAGAAAAGATGAGATATTTTCTAAAATGCAATAAAAAATTTGTAATATGTTAATTAACCAGCAGATTAGGTACTCACACAGAAAAAGCAAAACACCTCACAGAAACAAATACACAGGTATTTTATGCTCCTTTGCTTGGAGCAGCTACTGAGAAATCAGGGAGCAAAAAGGCACTGTACCTGCTTCCACATCTCTCCACCAGCCACTGGAGGGCCTCTCCAGTGTTTGCTATGTGCTCCTCGATAAAGACACCTTTGGGCAGCTTGTCTATCCCAGTAAAGAGGACCAAGGAGTACCTCCAGGTCCCTCCACCCAGGGCCCCGAGCTGCTCCTCTGCGGCCCTCCTCTCAATGTCAGTAAAAGGCTGGGTTACTGACACTACCAGGAGGATAGCGTGGGGTCCAGGAGGGCAGAGAATGGCCCCCATGCACGGCCCCTCGCTGTCCAGGCTAGGCGGGGGACGTGGTGGACTTTCTGACTCGGCTCCGGCATTGTCGTCATGGTCAGCTTCGGCATGGTCTTCTGGATCAGCCGGGATGGCCCACGGTGGGGTGTCGACCACGGTGACTCGGCGGCCGTAGATCTCAGTCTGACCAACGTTACTGTGAGTAGTCTCTGTCCCAGCGTCAAAGTACTCATCCCCCAGAATGGTATTGGCAGTGGAGGTCTTACCGGATTGCGGACCCCCTAGGAGAAGCAATCTGCGCTCAGGAGGGCGGCGGCCCCTGGGGTCTCCTGTGTAACACAGAAAGATCAGACTTTTATGTTTATGGTCTAAATATTCTATATCCATTGCCCAGCAGTGGTTCCTTAATCTGTTCCAACCCCCTGTTCAGTGTCCAAAGTGTTTTGGGAGATAAGTGAACTTCTGCATTATTCCCAGTGTAATAGACTGTATATCATTCTTCTCCTCTCCCTCCCTCTTTCCTTTCCCCACTCCTTAGATTTCCTCTGTGCCCTCTTCTTATCTGAGCTCCTTGCTACAGTATACCTCTTCTCCTTTTGTGGCTCCTCTTTCATTCGTGCCTTTATCCTTTCATGATAGATCTCCGCTTTTCGTCTGGCCTTTGCTAAAACTGGGTCAGCCAGGGAAGGACCCTGAACATCTTGGTATGGGGTGGCATGTAAAAGAACATGACATACTCGGGGTAAATGGTAAAAGATTAGAGCACATGTTTTGATATAGCGGTATCACAGAAATGAATAATCAGGATTGATGCAGGGTTGAGGACGACTCGAGGGGAGAACATGAGATGCGGAGGAAAGTTCATTGATTTATCTGTGTTGCTCACTGACTTTCCACGCCTGTTACTAATCACAGGAAGTTGACATGAGCAACAGTTCCCCGCTGTAGCGGCTGTTTCAAATGGGTTGCTGTGGGGAAAGAAACGGCGATGATGTGGATCTCGCAGTAAAGGATAAAAAGCCACTTACCAGTGTCAGAGGCAGAGGACACAGCAGCCATCTTGTGTGTAGAACCTCTGGCTTCCTCCTCCTCAGCCCCCCTCCTCCTTCTCCTTCTCACCTCCACGGTGGTTTCCTTTTCTTGCCTCCTCAGAAAGCGACAGACACTGAGTGGCGAGCGAAAGGCTTGCAGCTCAAATGCTTCTTACCTCTCGCTTTCCCTCTCACCCTCATTCTACCGCAGTGTTATTCCCCCTGTCTTCAGTTTCCTGTCTCTCTCCTCATACTTCTCCCTTCACCCCCCCCTTTTTTTTTTTTTTTTTTCCTATCTCTTATCTTTCACACACCCCTTAAACCCCACTACGGCTCTTTCCAGTCCTTTCCTCGTCTTCCAGTGCTCCCTCTTTTGTCTTCTTTATCTCTGGGATCAGAGTGGAAAAATTGTGCAATGCAGGAGTCTGGAAGCCAAATCCACCCCTGCAGCAGCAGCTCCAGGAAGGAGTCTGGTCATTTTTTTTTTTTTTTCCTTTTTTTTGAGTGAAAACAGAGGAAGTTGTTTCTCCCACTGGCTTGTATCAGGCAGCAGCAGCGGCAGCAGCAGCAGCAGTGTGGCACTGTATGCAGACTGCAGTCAGGACAGATAGAAAGATGAATAAACAGAGAGAGGGAGAGGGAGACGGAGAGAGCACTCTGTGCTCTGTTTACAGCTGGATCTATCCCCCCAGCTGCTGCATCATGCATAAACACAACTATTTATACGAAGCCTCTAGACATGAGAGTATTGTGCAGAAGGCAGGATATTTATACTGCATGAATACATTTAAATATTGATATAAGGCATGGCTTACATAATGCAAAAAAGCTTCTATAAATAGCAGGAGACCGCAGCATGTCGTCTGCTTGCTTTGAAGTCAAAGCGCCGCCACCTCAGCGTGGGTATTTTCTGAAGGATACGTGACGTGTGGCAGGAATTAACTCACGCTGAATGTCTCTCCATCAACATTACCAGCCGAATTACGTCCGCTATAGGACGAGGCACGTTCACGGACCTCAGGGAAATCCAAACTTTTACAAAGCAACGTTTCCTGTGTACATTAAAGAACAGGGTTAGCGCTATTAATACACATTAAACCATTTCACTGACGCGCACGTATATATGATGGCGATATTAACAGCTTTTAACGTAAGTTTACGCATCGGGCCAGGGTTAACGGTGCAACGTCCCAGCGCTTTTGAAGTCTCGCGTCCTGACGTACGAACGGGCTGCTCCTCGCATGTGTGACGCCACGGCCGGAAGTGGGCTTCCTGCAGGCTGGTGATGTTAAAAGCATGAGATTAGAGAACTGTGAGGAAATGTACTAAGTTGCGTTCCTGCTGGTCCCATCCATGGGTGAGCAGAGGAGTCTGAGAGGACAGGAAGGCCCGAGCGGGCTGGCAGATTCAAACCCAGGACCTTCTTGTTTTTCAGGCCAACAGACCACTGGTTGTCAAACGGTGGGGCACAGGCAGCCAGGTGAAAAATGGTAAACATACTAAACAAAACAAATGACTTTATTCTTCCCCAGATGGGGAAATTTAAATCACCTACACTCTTACTGATAGAACACACAAGCTCAAGGCCACCTTGGCGATGCTCAGGGATGTGGGTGAGCTGACATCTCTCTGGCCTCTGGTCTATCTCCACACATATGGGTCCAGACTGAGGTCTTGAGCTGGCTGGTCTCGGATGGCCACCGGTTCCAGGCAGGGTCTTGAACAGCAGCCCTCAGCAACCCACTGGCTCCCAAACAAGTCCTCCAATGCACTGAGCCATTGCTGCCCCCACATTAAGAAACTAAGGTCAATAGATAAGGTGTTTATGTACCTTAGGCTGCTCCCTTGTATTCTCCCCAAGAGGTCGCCAAAGTGGCTTAATCTTTATTGGTAATGTGGTAGAAGTTTTACACTGAATGCCCTTCCTGACACAGCCCTCCATGATGAGAGGAGCTTGCATCCCCACCTGGAATTAAACCAGGGACCTTTCACTTGTGAGGCGAATGTGTAAACCACTACACTACAGCAGACATGGATATGGTGTTTATATGAAAACAAACATTTGCTGATGCTGTTGCACTGATAATATGCACCTTTATTTAACTGAAATTCTGCATGGATTGTTTATTATTGTTAGTGACTGATAAAAATCTGAGGTGTGGGGCCAAACTGTTTTTGACTTCTTAAGTGGAGCATGCCAACAAAAGTTTGAGAACCACTGCACTAGGCTAATCTTCTTCTTCTTTCGGCTGTTCCCGTTAGGGGTCGCCACAGCGGATCATCTGCCTCCATCTCATCCTAATAATACATATAAACTTAATAGTTCTTAAATACCATATTCATACATAGACTGCAGCAATGCAGGTACCTTCAGCTGCTACAGTGGATTAATCCACATTGGCAGTTTGGCAGAGGTTTTACACCAGATGCCCTTCCTGATGCATCCCTCAGTGGTGAGAGGGACTTGTGTCCTCACCTGGAATTGAACCAGGCACCTTTCACTTGTGAGGCGAATGTGTAAACTACAACCTTACGGGGGACATCAGACTGCCGCAATGCATATAGACTCTCAATAATTCTTGTGTACTTGATAATATATATAAATACCTTTTCAGATTATATGTACCTTCTGCTAGTCCCTTGTATTCTCCCCAAGGGGTTACCACAGTCTCCTCTTTGGTAATTTGACAGAGGTTTTATGTCTTTCCTGATGCAACCCTCCATAGTGATAGGGTCCATAGGGTCTTGTGTCCCCACCTGGAATTAAACCAGGAACCTTTCGCTTGTGAGGCGAATGTGTAAACCGCTACACTACAGGGACACGATTGTTCATATTCAGAACAGATAAAACTGACTTTTGACTTGATGACACTGATTACTCAAAATACTTGGAATTAAAATTGCAAACAAGCTTTTAATTTCTGGCTTGCAAGGGTCCCTCCTGCTATTGGGACTGTGGGTAGTGGGTTCTACTTTCCCCCCGTTTAATGCCCTTGTCTAAAAACCAATAGAGAAGGTACATGACCTGCGCAGTGTGTACTTCCAGTCCCGCCTTGTTGCTATCGTGTGTACAACAACACTTAGCAACACTACTTCAATGCATTGTGCAGTACAGAGTTTTCTGTTGAAATTAAATATAATGTTGCACTATTGTGCAGTGTTTGGCTGCAATAGCCACAGTTACAGACAAAGTGTCCTTTCATTGGTTTCTGGCTCAAATGAAGAGGAGGACTGCCTGGATCCAAGCAGTGAAGCTTCAGAACCAAGATGGATCTTTTTGTACCCCTGTGAAAAGTGCTGTGTTATGTGGGCTTCTGTGTGTATTGTAATATAAAGTATTTACTTTGCGACTCCATGCATTCATTTTTTACATTTCTGGACTGTCAGTGGCATCTTTTCAGTATGGCTACACCATAAATCATTTGAATACTTGTGTTTAAAGAAGTTCCCTCAATTACCATAATGAAATATTGTCAATTACAGACTTTTAAAGTATTAACTATATACGTTTAAGACCCAGTAACTTGAATACTGTTAGAAAAAGTAATAATTGTAAAGTTTATTTATAGCTGAAACAGACTATATTGGATATATTGGTGTATAATGAACTTTTTATGTTGGGCAGTAATAATAACCAAATTTAAATGTACCAGATAACGGTTCAAGGGCAGCTCAAATTCAGAAATGTTTATTCTGTAGTAAGTTATGTACACATGTAATTGTGTAAATCTTGGCCAGGCTATATTAACTGATCAGATGAGGTTACGTCCTGCTCAACAGTTACTGTTGTGCATCTGACTGAAATGTTGTCTACTGAATTACAGTGATGCCTGTAGTTAACACAATAAAAACACATCTAGGCATTACACTTTTAATAGTTCCATCTGTTTCTCTCCCAGAAGCCATGCCTTCTTACAAAATGCGTGACATACTGTCCACTTCCGCACATATCCCAAAACATGCATGCAGATACAGCTGCATGCAACGTACTCACGGGCCATATTTCTCCTCCTGACCAACGTTTAAACTGCTGACTTATTAACACTTAATGTAACTATATGAAAAACTATATTCAAATATTCATGTTAGCAGACTTAAAAGTGATTTTTATGCGACTGTTAGAAGGACCCATTGGAGTTGTTTATGTGTTGCTAGCTGTTTTGAGGTGTTTGTTGTACCCACAGCAAATTAGTCAAAATGACAGAAAACCGAAGTGATACATCACGTACCTTCTCTATAGCTTCTACTTGAAGTGATGGGCTTTGTATAATAGCAAACATATCAAAAACAAATATCACTATCATATAGTTTCACACAGTCTTGCTATGTGATCTGAATCATGATTCTCCCCTCAAAAGACTGTCTTATGATCTGTTGGCCAGATCACTCACCACTTCTCCAAAGAATGAAGTTGAAGTAAAACACATGACTCCTCCTTTTCCTTAGTTAAAGTGTTGTGTAACGCAAACCAACTTACTACATTTTTCTGATCTTATCAAGTCTTGTTATACAGGCTGCCAACAAATGAAGAAGCAGTTACACGCTCTCCTAAGAAATGACTCATCAAGCTCGTCTTTCCAGATATCACAATAGTGTGGAATACAAATGCTCTGGGATGCGTTATTGCAGCTGCTTTGTCTATAAGCAGACACAATAATGACAACACCCAATCTGATACCATTTTCTTGATTCCCTTATTAACAATAGCACTATCCAGGATCAGTCGTGTTATTTTAGTAGTTAACTCATCAGTGATGAAAGGATAAAGGATTGTGAGACTCACCACACGGGCTGCTCTCTCCTGAGATTCACATTTTCTGCAGAACCAAGGACCAGTGGGCACCTGGACAATGCCATAGCATGCTGAGGTTAAAAAAAAAAAAAGGAGAGAGAGAAACAGTGTCAGTCATCAAAACTACAGCAGTGTCTACATTTTATTTGACAGAAAACACTTCCATAATCAAACCAAACTGCATACCAAATATTACATTATCCCCACTCCCAATAACTTCTTACATGTGCCAGGACTGAGACTGACTAAAATGGGTTGAATACAGAACAGGGTTTTGATCTGACAGAGTGCTGAACACATTGCTTTCACTGATGCTATTTTTGTAATACTGCACTGACACCGTTTCCCTGTGCTACAAAAGATTTGGGACAATAGTAGAAACACTAGCAAAGCATTGCTGTTGTCAACATATACTGGTATCAATGATTATGCCATACATGAAGGGATTTCATTCATACACCCCCCCCCCAATCTTTACTTGACCTCTCCAACATGTTTCTATGAAATGCTTGAGGAAATGTCAGCAGCATAAACAGCTGCATTTCAGGCTAGATATAAACTCTATTAGAATTTATATTTTTATTTTGATCTTGTTAAATGGATGCTGCATTAACGAGGTCAAGGGGCACCAATCAAAACCGGTTGCTACTGATGTCCTCAATCTTTTACACACTCACTTAAGTTGTTTTACTACTTTGTTTTTCATATGGTATTGGCACACAACATGATTTTCCCTGTCACTCAAAAATCACATTTGTTTTCGCTTTAAATTAAGACCAGTTTTCACATATTCAGTAACTCACACTTAATGTTGTGCAGGTGCAAGCACAAGCAGTGCTACCCTGAATGCAGCAGCACTACCCTAAATAGCCTACCTCCACACATTTTGAGATTATCTCTGATCTGACCAGAGCCTATAATCCACTGGAATAAACAGCTATAATCCAGATTTTAGAGAAGAAAACAACCAAAGGTTACTGAGTTCAAATGAAGACATGGGTGACCAGACGTGCAGACGAAATATCAAGAACCAGCTGGTTGAAATGTTCTGCACGCACTGCATACCTGGTTCACTTTGAAATATATTATAGAAGGTCATAACTAAGAATAACTTGCCATTTTATTCACTCCCAGGCTAACCAGGATAGTAGGATGTTTGAACTCAGGGACTGTGCTGATTTATTTACTAAAAAAATGTTGAGTGTATTGTACCCTTGAGGGATGACCAACATTTTCTAAAGGTACAAATTGCTACCAAGTTCTTTTTAAATCTACCAAATTTATGGCTTCTAATGGAATGCACTGTTATGACAAACATTACCACTGAGATGGTCTAAGGGTTAATGCACACACCTCATAACTGCCACTTTCAAAGTTGTTGCACATCTTACTCACCTTTCTCTAGACCGCTGACTTTCATGAACTACTGAATGCTGCAAGTTAATTGTATCTGGTAAATGTGTCTAATTTAACCTGAAACTGGGGTTCAAGGACAGATCTAGACCAGGCAACAGATTAAATAAAAAGGCACTAACTGAATCAAAGACCCGACTACTCAATGAACACTGTATAGCTTTTCTGCAACCAATATTATTTTTTAATGAGAAGTGAAAGCTTTTAAAGCTTCAAAAAAGATAAATTATTATGCTTGATTCGATACATCTGATACCAACACTGTACTTCCTACAGATATATGATACTTGACCTATTGTGAAATAAACTGATATATTCAGTGAGGTTTACCACAACTGGGGATCTATACATAAAACACTAAGCAATTCTCATACTATTACTGACACTAATACCAATGGGATTTACCTCAAATATAGATAGATAGACAGATAGATAGATAGATAGATAGACAGAATCCTGTGTTACAGCAGCAAGTAGACAACAATAGCAACAACTACGTGTACACAGTATAAATAGTATATGCAGCATCAACAAAATGAGATAATACACAAATAATATACAATATGCAAACTGGAAACAGAAATTCCAATTCAATTGGCTTAAGTGAGGAGTTAACTGAACCAGAAACTAGACGCAACTTATGCAAAGTGTTCTACATTGGACAGGGGTGAGGTGATGCAGAGAGCTGTTTCCTTGGGCAGAAAGATCTCCTGAAATGGTCCATGTGACAGCAAAGCTGTATCAGGCTGTGTGCTAGAGGTGAGAATCACCAAAGATATTTAACTCGCGATACAATATTATTGCGATTTTAAACGTTTTGCGATATGCCGAGTATTGCAATAAAATGTACCGCAATATATTGTGATTTACCAACTTTTTTGAATGCCAATTAGGTCCCCAAAGGTAAATTTTGTCAATATCTGTTTTTATTGAATAAGATAACATTCTCAGTCTGTTCTTCTCACTTGTCATTTTTATTGCCGCAATATGAGACTGTCAAGCAGACAGACTCTCCAAAACACTCTAATTAAAATCTGTTATAAATGACAAAGAACTGTTTGTATTGCAGTCTCATCCAGCTTAACCGAATGCAAACATGTACTGTACCATCACATGTCTTTTGAACAGTGCAGCTTGTAAAATAAAAGTCCTGCAGCCCCTTCAGCAACTGAAGAATTTGAAAGCATACATAGTTTATGTAGGTGGACTGAAAAAAAACAATTGCTTTTATTATTCTAGCACTTAAACATTCAATTTGTACTTGCAATTTTTATAGGACATCGATATTTGGCTTGCCCATATTGATACAATATTGTGAAACGACACTGTATCAATTTCCCTCTCCTAGTGCTACTGTCTGTCCAGTCCGTGGTGCAGACGGTGATCAGCAACCCTAAAAAGAATCTGCAGAGTTATTTTCAAACTTCTCTGCAGTGATCCAGAGGGAAAATCTGTTTTTGCCTGTTACATTACGCCTCAAACTCTGTTGAAAATCTGCCTGGTGATCAGAGTTATCCATCACGGACAACAATTTGTCCAATGTTCTCCTCTTCACAACAGATTTAAAACTTTACAAGTCCACCCTTTGATAACTGGACTATTCCCTAATGCCAAACTGTGTACATACTGTACTGAACCACCTATGCCACACACTGGACTCTCTGCATACGGGGTTCTCTCATATATTTTATCTTCTTCTCTGTATTTTTCTATCTTTCACATTTAAATGTATACACACCTAACAGAGTGCCTCTAAAGCACTGGGATTAATAAAGTATTCTGATTCTTAAAAAGCATCTAGTTAGAATCCGGTGACAGAGCCAGCCTTCTTAATGAGTTTATTCAGTCTGTTTAAACCAAGATAAATACATAAAATGTTAAAAGCTGCGCAGATCTGGGAAGTACGTGACACTTCAGCTGGGTCCTCTGTTTATTTACAATCACGCTACTGTCAGAAGGGCCTATTAAACAGTCTGCGACAAATTGTTACAAACAAAACAGTGTGCAAATACAAGTGCAAATACAGAGTTGCTGACATTTCAAATAGCATCCCCCGTGTGTGTGTGTGTGTGCCAAATGGACACATGGCCAGCTCTTTGGTATGTAAACACTGAGCGTCATCGTGTGAGTCACCCCAGTTTGTATAAGTTGCTGTTTTGCTTCTTGAACTGTCCCAAAACTTCCCTCCAGTATCATTTTAATTATGTTCTATTTACTCGGCTGGCTGCATGTGCGTTTTTGACTCCCGCTTTCGATCTGCCCGCTGAAGTTTACGCCATTTGGCAAGAGGAGGGCAACCCTCCTGCTCCTGAACACGTGACAGACCCTTACGAGGAAAAAACACAGCACGACACGCAGCCAGAAATGTGTTATCATAAAGCTGCTGTCAGCTACCATCAGCAGAAGAGTATGCAGGCTACGTTAGCTGCCAAGCCAAATCAGTGGAGTACCCAGCAGCATGCGCTGAGCCTGACCTCAGCCTGGCCTTGGCGAGGGCAGGAGGAGGAGCAGGCTCCATAACCTTGCAAAAAAAAAAGACAACGATAACTAGCCTGCGAGCTAACTGCTAACTCCTGGCAGAGGCTCCACGGCTTACCTTGATGCACAGCGACGTTGCAGCCGTGCCCGTCGCAGTACACCAGCGGGTTTTCTGCCCAGCCGCGCTCGTCTGAACACACGCAGCAACCTCCAATCATTTCCTTCATGTTAGTCGAGAACTCGTCGTCCGCCGCCAGACAACGCTCGCCGGACACCATCAGAAGAAAGCGGACATGCGGAGGAATACATAAAGACGGCCAGAAACCTTCGTCGAATGCGCCTCTCGCTTCAGTGCTACGCCGCTTTAGGTTCCGCTAGGTCGAAATGTCATGTTTTAAACGTGTTTACGTCCCTTTTTAACGCCGTATTTTCTTTCACCAAAACATCCCCGTCACGGCGCGGTGCTAAGAACCGAGCAACTTCGTAGGGAACGGGAAGTGACGCAGCGCCTGTGTGTGACAGGAAGTAAAGGAGGAATGTGATGGCCCGTCTCAACATTACATTTTGGTTCCACATGGTTTGAAACTTTGTAGCAAAAAAAAAGAAAAAGAAAATCGGCGCATTCCGGTCCCTGCTGCTCAGATCACACAGCATGGCACTTTAGGAGGGAAACAAACACACTTTGAGAGTTTGAATGGAAAAAAAATGGTTTGTTGTTGTAAATAAGTAAAGTTTTGCAGAGAAAAGTTGATAGCATTGAGGCACTTTCAACACTGCATTATGTGAATATGTGTTTAAAATGTGTAAACTTGGTCATTCTTGATCTGTGGATTAAGATGACTCATAGAAATCTGAATATTTTACATAATAAACATATTTAGGAAACTCTCTAATAATTAATAAATCCTTCATTTGTTATTGTGCACAAACTATATTCTTCATACTAACTGATTATTATGCCTCAGGGGTAAAGCGGGTCGTCTTCTGACCGGAAGGTTAGTGGTTCCATCCCTGGCTGCTCCAGCCTACATGTCAGTGTCCCTGGGCAAGACACCAAACCTCTAATAGCTCCTGATGCATCCACTGGAAGGTGAATGTGTATATGATAGTTAAATGCACTTAAAGGTGTAGAATAAAGTGTGTGTGAAAGGGTGAATTAGGGTTGTAGTAAAAAGCGCTTTGAGTGCTGTGTTAGAGTAAAAACATGCTGTGTAAGTACCAGTCCATCAAATGTGTGGATTTTTACTGCTTTTCTCTGCTCTATATAAGTTGGATAAAATATAATGTGTTTTATTCTGCTTTGGTTCTTGAAAACTTTTATAAGTATTTTCTGCTCTTTAGAGACACTGATGAGCCTTCGCGGAATTTAAAGGCTTTACACACTAAACACAACCAATTGATTGACTGATTAATCAAGAAACAAGCTGACAGAATGATCAGTAATGAAAACACATATTTTCTTGTCTCTCAGATTGTCAGACAAGAGCTTTCTCTGAAAAAGAAAATTGCAGTGTCTGCTCTCAGTGACTATTGGTGACCTCAGAGTATAGCACTCAGAGCTTTTATATCATTTAAGGTATTCTGTAATTATGAACAGGTTTTCGACACACATACACACATGCACACTGTACACCTGTCAAGTCGATAAATGGTGAGGCTTTACACCTACAGAAAACCTTTTTGATGCAGAAGGCTTTAACAGACTACACATACACACAAACACACAATTTTACATTTCATCCAGTCTTAAAATAAGCCATCAATGCAGCATCACTTTACTATTTTATATGCAGACTATGAACACCTGCGGGCATTCTATAAGCTTAATAATTACTTTTCATGTGTTAATGCATTTTCTTGTCATCTCTTTTTGTATACACCCACCCTTAAAGACTGGCTTGTGAAAGTTTTAATTTTGATAAACCTATTCAAAACACTTGGATTTTTTTTGCACAATAAGAATAGTAATACAAAAATAATTTATTTATCCCATATTTGGGAAGTTATTTTGCTGCAGTAGTTGAAGTAATAACAAAAAGGTTTTATACAGTAAAAGTAAATATAAAGTAAAGGAGTTCCAAAGGTTGTGATGGCCCACCGTTTTGCTCAGTGAGTTTAAATGATGGTTATTACAGGCTTTACTCACACTCCTGAACTATCAGCAGTTTGGGTTGAAAGTTGGTAGTTTAAAGTAAGTGAGTTATTATACACCCCTTGTATTTCACTGATTACAAGTAAGTGTAGCTCTTTTCATGCACAGTCAATAAACTCAAGACAGCAATCACAATTGCTTTTCATTGTGTGAATACGTTTATTTTTTAAAAGGATGTGGGCTTTGAGAAGCCTATATCAAGCTGCATATATCACCTTGTCAATATACAGTTTTGTTTTGACAGCTCCTCATGCTGTTGCCAAGGATGCTCCAGAACACACATGCTATTCCAAGCACTCAGCTGCTGCTTGCATCACCGATTCCTCTGAGCGAACTCCCGCTCTCGGTTTCCAGAGAAACGTAATGACTTGCCAATAATGCGCAAGAGCACACGAGCGTTCCCCGTGTAATATGGTGAGCGAGAGGTCCCTGGGAGTGCCTGCCCATTGTTTGCTTTAATTTCAAATTGCTCAAATGCTCCAGTCGACACTGGGCACTGCACTAAAAGGGGGTGAGGGGCTGGGGAAAAGGGAAAAAAAGTGAATTGTGTGTGGCAGGGGAAAACCTATTAGAGCTGGAGAGAACAAAGGGAGGCGAAGGAGGGGGGCAGCGGTTGTGGAGGGGCCCATATAGCTACTGAAATAGTAAGAAATAGAAAATAATTTTTACAAGTTGTATTTGATCAAATCAAAATCTGATTCCTGCCCAGTATTCTTCAAGTCACCAGAGAAGAGCTGTCAATAAGAAAGAAAATTGCAGTGACACTGACTGCTCCCAGGTGACCTCAAAGTGCAACACTCAGAGATTTGATATAATTAAAGGGATTGTATGACTATAACCAAACTGTCCTGCTAGATGCTATATGTCAGAGCTTTGTAGCTTTTACTTCTATTGTGTTCTTGCTGGGTAACTCCCCTGTATCTGTTTAAATTGGAAACTTCTTTTGCCAACCAAAAAGTTATTGGTAAAGATTTAAACCTGTTTCTTCTTCATAAAGCAAATGTAGCCCATGGAGCAAAGTTTATGTGATGGCCTTCAATTTAGTGTATTCTGCACACCCTAATTGTGGTCTAATTCAGTTATGATGGTGTACACTATAGTAGTACATTTTGGATTTGGGCAAAAGAGTTAAGCAAAAGTTTTAAACAACAGATCCAAATGTGAGAATATTAAATACTTTGATTGCTCAATTTATTTAATCCTACTGTGAAGTATCCTCTTTCATATGTTTTGTCTTCTTGTCTGTTTAAGACTACAGTTAATTGTCAGTTGTTGTTTTTTTTACCTCACACTGATTTAAAAGGCAAGGGAACTTTACACTCGAGTTCTGGTTATGTTTGTGTTGGCTGAATGACGTTTTGGTGTCTCTTTGTGCAGGATGAGGAACATGCAGAGTAGGAATGACAACATGGAAAAAAGGCATAGGAAACGCAGCCCCCACACCCAGAGACTGTATCTGCAGTAGCATTGTATGGTTACACAAATGTCAGTTGTGCTTCTCTGCCTGGCTGGCAGTTATTAGTTACTGTTTTCCTGTAGATTGCACTCCTGACTCCCATCTTCTCAAGCTCTAAAGTTAATTGTCAGAAAAAAGATAAAAGACTCATGAGCAAAGAATAAAAAAAAAGTGGTAATGAATTTTTGAATATTTAAGTGTGTGTGTGTGGGGGGGGGGGCACTCTGGCTGGAATGTTTTCACAGACTGAGCTCATAAGCTTCAACAAATGACTACCATGGGGACTTTTATTTTGAAACAAGTGTGTTCTCAAACAGACGCCATATGAGTGTTTTCCAATTAATTTATTGCGAATAGTAACATCGTTTATATTAAGAAAAGTGCGCTGGACATAAACATTTAGCCCCACTCTCTCTGTTTAAGCAAGGTTAAGCCATAACAATGAACACAGTACTTTAAAGACAAAGCAGTGACTTAGCAGTACATGCACAGTGTGCCCTTTAGCCCATCAAATGTGTGCTGGGTTCGAGCATCCTTGAATTCATAAATTGTGTGTAATCAGCTATCAGTCAATCTATCATTACAAAGAGCTTTAGTTAATGTTATTCACCCGTAGTGCCCTAATAAATGCATCATTAAATTTAAGTGAGCCTGATAGTCATTTAGGAAGTAATTATGGGCTATATAGCAATTTTATAGAAATCTTGAACGTTATTTTGTATGACATTCTGTATATCTTTCTCGTGGTAAAGGGCATCTAATGTCTTCTAAGGGCTGCAACATGCATGTTCCCATCTGCATCTTCTTCCAAAGGACTGTAATGATGTGTTGGGGACACCTGGAGAGGAAAGAGGGAACACTAACCGGTTGTTTGTATGAATAGTCATCAGCTATTGGGCTGCTGCTGGGTTAAGATACACGGCGGAGGGGTGGGTGCGGGGGGGGCGGCGTGAAATATCGAAAAACACCAAAATGACCCGAGTACTGAAATGAACCCAACGCTCTCCCCCTTTTTTTTTCCTGCTTCTACGACACTTTCAGGGCCATCGGTGTGTGCCCGTGGTCTCCTCTGTCTTCTGCGAGTAGCACAGGGGCCCAGGAAAAAAATACAAACAGTTCCAACACGGCGGGGTGAAAGGTGAAGAGAGCCCTCCCCCCACCACTGTCCGCACATACTTCAGGCTCGGATTGCATGTAAAATCACATTCTCCCTCGGTGGTGGGGGGTGGAGAGGAATTCATTGTTTTGGCATGGGGCAGTGGGTTTGTGTCATAAAAAGTCCATGCTCTTACAAGTGCCTGCGCCTCCTTGACCAAGTGTCTCCATAAAACTCAATGCAAAACAAATGAGATGGAGCGGCAGGAGCGACACGTTTGGTTTGATGAGTGTTTTTTAAAAAGTTGAAAGCTTGTTTGTGCCTGGACGGTTTTGTGACCATCTTGAAAATATATTAAAAATACCTGATTTACCTGATGAAAATGATGTAAAAGCCGTCACAGAGAAATCTGGATTATATCAAGTGCGCACACTTTTTTAAATTTTATTAAGTTAGGCTTTTATTTTGAAATCATCTGTTATTTAAGTTTCGGACAAACCTGTCGCGTGAGAAGCAGGACAAAAGCACGGGCATGCGGGGGTCATCACGTGTGTTTACCGATCATAGCTGCATGATTAGAGTCCTTACTGTAATTGGTCCATATTACGCAAGCCTGGGATTTCCACAGTGAAAAATATTACAATTAATTTATATTTATTATTTACATTTTCGAAAAAAAATTTATATCACTCAAGAGAAGCCACAAAAGATGACCTAAACTTTCTGTAAATTTAAAAAGTGACTTTTTCCATATATATTTCACTTTGAGAAAAAAATCTACGCCATGATTATGAATGAAGATTACAAATATCACTCATTCCCAGGATGCCCCTAAATATATAAACCCATCCTGTGGCTTTATAGTACCCGAGTATAACTTGCAGCAAACACCAAACTTCTAATGCCGACACCGGGACTAATCCTCAAGTGGAAGATTTTATCGTCCCGAGCATTTCCCCCGCATCATCGGCACACACAGGGCTGCTGCAAGCCAACCTTCACCGTGCTTGAGAGCTCTCTCTCGGCCACTCGATCTCTCCTCCTCCCGCTGGTTCCGGCCGACGACCGGGCGCAGGAGAGGGGGAATAAGTGCCCTGTGGCATCTATGCATAACAAAGAGCCTCTGCTCGTAATTGGAAATACTCAAAAACGCAGACAGACACATGGTAATTTTAGTTCATTAATTACAGAATATTATCTTGCTGTTTTAACATTTTAACATGCCGCCGGACTGACACTGAAATAAACATAGAGTCCGCATTAGGCAATTATGACATGAGAAAGAGAAACTACAGCAAATGTAAAAAAAAGTGCACAGTATTTTATATTATTTTAATAATAATAATAATAATAATAATAATAATAGGCTGGTTTAATAAACTGCTGAATGATAGATTATAAATAGTTTTGTGTGTGTGTGTGTGTGTGTGTGTGTGTGTGTGTGCGTTTCCACTATTTAAAAACTGTCAGTTAGTGCCTGGAGCTGCTTGTGACTAAATCAAAACTCTGACAAAGTGTGCGCATGAAATCCTCTTGGTTGCGTCTCAAACTTCGGACCTTTTTCTTTCTATTAAAGTAGCTGCAAGACGGATTTACGTTTTGGGCCAGTAATATCCAGGGAAAAGCGAGAGACTTTAATGCAAAACAAAGGGAATCGCTTTGGAGCTTACACAAGTTTGACTCGCCTACGTTTATGTGAGGACCCTTGGCTATGCGCGATTAGAGGAAAAACGACAAGGGTGTATTGTGTGAAACAAAAGGAAACCCAGGTTACCCAAAGGGCAAGGCGCGCAGTGGTCAGAAAGTGTGGAGTGAAACAAGCCGCGAATGTCCGTTCCTCCCCTGCATCTCCCAGGCAGGCCACGGTGCACAGTGGCTGTGGGATCTGAGCTATTCCCCGGGGGGACCCAGACCTAAACGAGCCCTCCCCCTCCTCCTCCTCCTCCTCCCCCCCATCACCCCCTATATCCGTGAAGCTCCGCGTGTTGCATGTATTAATGCTGTCAAATAAGCTCGGGACGCCAGAGCGAAGATCTCAACGTGCAGGTCCTGCATGTTGCCTTCAAAGCGCCGAGAGTGCGGGTCAAGAGATCCCGAAGTGCAGAGGAGATGGACTTAACAGAGCGAAAGAGACTGGGCTCCCAATAAGACACATATTCAATTATATCTGTAAGAAACGCAATACCAACACACGCACACACGCGCAGTGATGTCTCATATTGCGTTTCATCAGCTCATCAACTAATGTCCACACGCAACTTGAGCGGTGAATAACAGCCTTCTGTGGCTTATTAAACTAAAATACAGCCTGCTTCATAACTAGAAAGTGTGTTTTCACCCCAGAGGCTACTATATTTTTGATTATCTCCATGGCTCCATTTCGCATAGTCAGTGTAAGGCCAGCTATTAAATTAGAAGGAGGCGAGCATATTCTTTTAATAAGCACGGTCTGGTTTGTGAGTCCAGGAGCGCCACGTTGGTGGTTACGCACAAACGGTCCGACATCACGCGTGTTTGTGGGCATGATCTTCAAATCACTCAGACATTTAAGGGGCAATAATATCAACGCCTACATATGTGACACGCTGTTTGATGTAACACCGTGGTAACATCGATGCTATTCAGCGTACAGTGACAAGCCTGTAAATAAGCAAATAGGCTTAATGTTGTGAAGATGAGCGTGCCCAGTCTTGAGTTTGACCCCACCGCGCAGCAGCAGCAGCAGCAGCCTGTGAGGAACGGGTCACAAGGGATTCACGTGTTTTATAGATAACAAAGATGGAACATAACCCAGGGCGTATGGAAAGAAAATATGGCTCAGGGGCGAACACAATAGTCAATCCATTCAGGCCGCTGTTGGCCCATTGCTATTTCAAACAATTAGCTGGACTACCACAGTCACATTATTTGGAGAGCCTTCTGGGGGGGGGGGGGGGGGGGGGGGTTTTTGGCTT
>VUQH01038823.1:19008-30131 GCA_015106775.1 Etroplus canarensis | reverse complement strand
AATCTGATGAGAACCACGGGAAGGCATCTTCATCCTGTCATCATCTTTGTCAACATATCTGAAAGACTGTTTTATACACACACACACACACACACACACACACACACATATATATATATACACACATATATACATATATATATATATAATGTTAGACTTTTTAAAAAATTACAATTCATTCCGTCTAACTGGAGAATCATCCATGGCCTCATGCAAAACACAGTGCTTGAGTTTAAAGAGTTTTTCAGCTGGAGTACTGTTAATAACTGTGGGGATAATTTCAATAAAATATGATTTTTTTTTCAAATCAAAATTACACTTAAGCTTAAAACATCCATCCCATGGTTTATGTGCTGACATTATTAAAAATCCAGCCAGTGTGACACAGAAACTGTTATTTGTTGTTGAAAATTCGCATTAGGTTACACTTGAAAAAAAACCCACATCAGCTATATGGACATCAGTGTGTTTATTTTTTCTTTTTATGAGCCACATTTTTGGTTTAAAAGTTAAATTCCAGCTGCTCACTGTTAAAACTTGCCTAATCCCATTACATGAATGATTAAACACGTCTCATGTTTGAACACGTTTCAGAGATCACTCTGGTTATGGTGAAGATGATGGTGATTATTCTTTATTATTCTTTACAGTGAACACATTTTAAATGCATAAGCATTTCAAGTGGTTTGGAGAAATTTGGACAGCTGTTTAAGCTGTTTGCTGTCCTGAAACTTGTGAACAAATTGAATTCAAAGCCTCAGATCAGCTTATTAAGATGTTCCACAATCTGAAAACTAATATCTGGACACTGTGCCCCTCTGTGTCATGACAGGTCAGTTGAGAACATTACACACTATAGAAGGGTTTGAACACTGCCACAAGCAGCAGTGACCTTTGACCCCCTTCATACCAGGGAGTTAGGACTAGGAGCCCAGGCTGGAAGGGCTGGATAAAAGCCACCAACATAAACAAACACACACACACACACACACACACACACACACACACACACACAATAATACGCTCACAACACTAAGGAAAAACATCTCCATATCTACATATCTACCAGTGGCCTACATGCATTCAGGCCAGAGCTTGTTGATTATTGATTACTCGTGTGAGTGCCGTTTCTCCTCTCCTGTCAACAGATATTCTCACCTATAGGAGCCTATTTGTCAGGCATCAGACAGATAAAGAGCACAGGCTTTTGCTTTGCTGCAGGGCATGAAGGAGGCAGAATATAAAACGTGTCAAAAGGAGATTTGAGTGGATGACTTTCCTTTCTTCCCCTTACGGAGTGAATTTTCATAGGTATATTGGGTGGGAGGGAAATATAATAGGACAGTTTTTTGGTGCGGTCTGGGCCTTTGTCAGATAAGGTTTCAGCCAGCATATTTCACCCACTTCTTTATCCTGGGTGTAGCGTATGTGGGACAGAGGAGATTCACTATAGCAAAGTCTATGTTTAGGAATAATTTCATTTTCTTGAAAAAGGTGTCTCCATGATTGAATTAAAATAGACCTTATAAACTTAACAAATTAAGTATGTTTGCTGTTTATTATATTAAATTGCATCTATATTACTTCAAAGCCCACTACCTGGTATGTGCTGCATGCAATAGTAACTTTTATTTAATCACCTTTTTCTCTTTTATCTTTCCTGCTTCTATTAAGACTTCTATCAACTTGAGCTCATATTGTTTTTCTTGCTTCATACTGACTGTACTTTATATCATTGTGACTTGATTGTAATTTAATCTCAATTTGTGGAGGTTTTTTTTTTTAACACACAGCTGATTTCTTTTTTCCAGATGCTTTTTAGTTCATGCTTCTGTTTTCTTTGCCTTGTTGTTGCTTTTATAAATTAGATCTAATTTTCTGAACGTTGTTTTTGTCGTTGTCAAAAATATGAGGCTGCTCCGGGTAATCTAAAATAAAATAAAAAGGACACAGCGCACGTCAAATAGCTGTTAAATATGGTGGGTTAACTTAAGATGCTTAAACACAGGCATGGTGCGTCAAAAGAGGCAATAAGATAGACTTACATATGAAGGCTCAGGTTATTTATTTATTTATTTATTTTTACAAAGCATTGTGCGCCCCCAAGCCCTCTTTTCTGTGCGGCCACCGTTTGCCTAATTGCTCAAATTGTGTATTATCTACTTATCACCATTTTTGGTTACTTTTCTGCCGACACCTGTTCACTCTCACACGTTTGCTCCCAGAACCGCATTTCACTGGATGTGAACTGGCCTCCTTTTTGAAGGAGCAGATGCAGGGAGTTCGGGGCACTCAACAAATCAGGAGCCGATCTGACGCAGCGGATTGAAGCGCCTTTAACAAGCTGTGCGCACAAAGAGAAGAATCAGGTAGCGTTGTGCTTTCTGAACGGACCATCAGAGAAACAGATGTGAGGATCTCTGCAAAGCAGCTGACTGGGAGGGCACGCTGACTAATGTTTGTACAGTATCTCATTCATTCATCAAGGAACCCCCAAACAATTGCATTCATTAACATTAAGACATCGGCCTCCACTAGATTTTAAGAATAAAGTCACTCTTAATCATGCATTATCCATCCAGACTGCTGCATATTATACACTGAATCATAGCTTAATATTCTAGCAGTGTCTGAAATAGAATAGAATAAATTAGAATAAAGCTCAACAAACTGTGAACCAAAATACACTACCCACATTTTTTTCCTTCCAAGATTTTTTTTAATTGTTTGTTTATTAATTATTTTGATTGTGGAGTAAGTTTATCTCTTCTGTGCCTTCATAGCCTCATCTGTTCACCTTGGTTTATTTTCACCTGCAGTATGCCTGGGCCTGAGAGTAAAATAAACAGATAAAATGATCCTTTCACCCCTATTTTTTCTTTTGGCTTCAGTCATTTTCTGTGCGTGATGTCCCTGTGACTAATATTTAGAAATAGTTCACTCCATGTAACCACGAATTTGCTCAACAAACAGGGCGTGGGAGAGGACTGTGGTCACGCCTTCTTTGGTTAAAAATGATAAGTTATTGAAAATGCTGTAACTTTGTTTCAAAGTGCATGTGTTCAGCAGGCTTCTCTGTGCCCCTGTGTTTATTTCTAGCTTTCTAGTTCGGGGGGGGGGGGGATGTTCCCCAAACTAGTGCTTCAAATGGGGAAGCTTTTTCAAACATAAGCCAAGCAAAAAGAGCAGGTATTGTAGCTGCTAATAAGAGTAATTAAAGTCTGTTGCGTTTGGGCCTTTTTTGACTGAAAGTGATATATTCAATGTGATTCTAAGAAAGTGTAGATAAAAGATGAGTTGTTCAACGTTAACATTCTCCTGAAAAACCACTAGCAATTTGGCTGCAAAAAGGAAGCGCTCAAAAACAGCTAAGCAACCACTGTCAGGTCTATATTTGGGAGATGTGGCCAGGAAACATCTTTGGTGTCTATTGTTAACTTAATATGAAGACAAGAAACCAGAAGAGGCGCTTCGACTGTCACCTGCTACAGCACCAAAACTTGATGCTGTTTGATGGGCTTTGAGCACCCAAAAAGATAATCTGACATACCAGATGGTGCCTGTTGTGTAATTTCATTGCTCGTTGCAGGAGGAATGGATGTTATATGCAAATTTAAAAGAAAAAAAATATTGGCGAGGTGATTGAATTGAGTTTATGGGCCGTTATAACTCCTCTGCACCCCTAAACTCGACATCATCAAGACAGAATCTATTTTCAGCATCGCTCCACCTCAAGCGACTTCAGTCCCCCCCCTCCTCCCCACACACACACACGCACCCGGAGCCAGCCGTGCTGCTTTCTCCGCTCCGTTTCCTCCTCGGTAGGGGCGCACACTGCAGGCGCCTTACATAACGCTTCGCCCGTTTGGAGGGACTCTCCGCGGAGCTGGGCTGGCATCCCCTCTGCAAACATTTCGTTGACTCGAGCGTGTGTTAAACGCATCAGCGCGTGCACACGCAGATAACACAGCACGCGAATAACGTATGATTAAAAAAAAAAAAAAAAAAGAAAGAAAGGGGGGCTCGCTCGAGCTCCGCAGGCCCACGGCGGGTTTTACGCAGCGTCACGACCGCGGCGCGTCACGTTCATGTTCCAGGTTTGGCAGGAAAGTGTTTCTCAGTGTGTGATCCGGAGGTCTCGCTGAGTGTACAGAAGGGGGGTCCCCAAAGCGTGCGCCACGACGCGTTTTCAGTGCAGCTTTAATTAATTCGTGACTCCGCTTTGACGCGCGGACTCAGAATATAAGCGTCATTCCCGCAAATGCTTTATTGTCACAGACAGCTCAATCTGGATTAAATCTCCAATAATAAGAAAAAAATACCACTGTTTAGTTTTTGGGGGGGAATAAGATAGGCCAAATTGAGGTCGGGCTCCTGGGGCCAAAGGCACGTCTTCACGATGCGTAAAAAGTTTTGAGGGTCCCCGAGTGGAGAAATGAAACGAAATCCACGAACACTGCGAGTTTTCAGTATGAAAATACTCTGAGAAAATGTGTTTGATTCCTCCACTCTGTCTCCCTCTGCTACGGTTTAAAGGGGAGATATGCGCGGTCTGACAGCGCCCCCTGCCAGTCACATGCAGCAACGGAATTCTTTTTCTTAAAGGGGATGTCGAGCAAACCGGAAGAGGGTTTTAAGGTGGACCGGTGGAGTTAGCCGGACGACTTCAGACTTGTTTTTCAGCAAAGGGCTCACAGGGCAGGTTGGACTCACACGGAAGAGTCCCACCGGTTCCGTTGCGGTTTTGTCCTTTTTAACGTGAGACAAAACGGACGCACTGAGAGGAAGTTTAGTGTCGTGACGGAACAGGCCACCCTTAGCCCCGTTAAACCAAGCACAGAGTGATAACTGCTGGTGAGATTTCTTTTGCATTCACCGTTTAAAATGGTGCATTTGGAATTTCTTGGGATTATAAGTGACGACCCCAATCCAATCCCAGTTTAAGACACTCCACAGTCATGCTGCAGGACATGTCTCCATGTTACCATTTTGCCTGTGAGATTTAAAATATATAATCTGCATGTACATTCGAGTGTTAATAAAATAAAATGCTCAAGAGGATTCATATTTGTAGATTAAAAAAAAAACGCATCAGGCATTGGGCGTAGTTCAGCTGGTCTTCTGGCTGATGATCCAAAATCCTCCTCCAAAATCTGAACAGGCGTCAATTCCTACAATACAACATGGATTTGTGATCAGTTGGGAATTCTTTCTTCTGCTTGCATTGCTGGTGAGGAGAAATCAGTGCCCTCCCCTCCTCTGGTTCAACCCGCTTCACAGGGTCTGCTGGACATTAGTCAAATCAGTCATTTGACTTGCTTCGTGGTTTGGCGTTGCTGCAAACGTGGGGTATAAATAGATTAACCTATCTGAAGCATGTGATCAGCTCGCCCTAGGCCTCTTTAGTTTAATTCAGTGCAATTATTATACAGACAGATCCTTAGGTTAAAAGTGTGCACATGGGGTAGACTATAACAAACACCACTCGGGTTTCTGTCCACTGTGCTCTCAATTTTCTGCTCAATAGGCCGCATTAATTTTGCATTGTATGTGACAGAAGAAGCAGCAGCTCAGACTTTATTTCTCACATGATCCTCGAACTCCAATAATACAGCCAACTATTTGGTGTCATGACATATGACCTCAGATGGAGAGCACAGCAGGCACAGGTTGCTGCATTAAAATCTAATTGTATTTTGTTTTTATTTACATGCATGTTGATGATTGCAGGGCAGCTGCACGTTTTACTTGCAGAGTTTATTAGCGAAGACGGCTGGCGATCACTGCACCCTCGCACATGAAAGCGCAGGGCACCTTTAAGTTACCATCAAACCTTAGTGACAACCGGACTATTTTCCTGCAGAGGAACAACAGGCCGTAAATTCTCCCGCGGGACCCCCGATCAGTAAAGCGAGCCTCTTCCTCCTCCACCTCCTCTTCTTTGTCCCCTCATTTGCATACAGTTACCTTCTTTCTTCTCACCTCCCACACACCCTGTATGCATTGTTGTGCACCTGTTCCTCTTTTCCATTCCTCCCCTCTTTCCTCTCGGAAACGTCCACAGGCTGCATCCTCCCTCAAACGCTGTTTGTCTCTAATCGAGGCCTTTTAGTCCTGAAACCTCTGCGAGCAGAAATGCTCCACGCTTTTGTCTTCTTTGCATTGCACTCTTATTGCCATCGCTCGTCAGTGGTGGCCTCTCCGTCGGGTCAGGAGAGTTCACCGTGGTTCATCGGGTGCGTCAGGGCCAGCTCCTCCTGCAGATTTCATGCACCCAAGGGTGCCCGTGACCTTGACCCGGTAACCTGCTCCGTCCGCTGCCTGGATGAGGGGTAAGCTCGGGGAAACGGGAGAAGAGCTGTGTGGGTCAGTCATGTTTTCAGTTGAAAGTGAGGTTTGGAGATTTGCTGGATAAAATCACTCTTTATTTAATTAAATCATCTTTTGGGGCGGCATTGTTCATCAGTGGTGATAGTAACAGGTTAACATAAAATTATTTTTTTAGTGCAATCTGTTATTAGGTATTATGCATAAACCACCCTTTTTTAAAGTAAAATCCTCCAACTCATGCCTTAGTTGTGAGGCTTTAATATATTCTCATTCTAAAATCATTTTAATTTCAAGTGCCAACACATTTTTGAACTTATTTTATATCTCTTTTGCATTTCTATAAATTCTGTAAATTAAAAAAAATCTTAAAAGCTAATCTTTAGTATAAAAAACAATAATTTTGGTCTTTGGGCTCTGAGATGAGAGACTTCTGGAGCAGTCATGTATTTTTTTATGGTTTTCTTTAATATGTAGCTTATTGCTGCAATGAGTTGTACAGCATTTGTAGTCCACCATACAAGTTCTGTTTCACAGTGTGATATGTGCTCACCTTCACTGTTTTGTGATGAAGGTATGGGGTTGCAGCATTGTCTTCAGAGACTTGTTACTGTGGGAACAAGCTCAGTGGTTTGGTGATCAGTGAGTGTTTGAAGACGTCTTCTGATAAAGGGACAAAGGACATGAATGGAGGGAGTGAAAGACAAAGGTGAGGCAGACTTCTGTCTTTTGCTTATGATGTCTAATTATAGCTATAGCTTCTGATCTCTTTCAAAATATGGCTCTTTTCTTTTCTTTTCTTTTCTTTTCTTTTCTTTTCTTTTCCAGTGCCTTGTACTTGCCTCTTGGAAACTCACAGGATGGGACTGTGGCACTCTACAGAACTGAAGGACCGTTTCTGCACAATATTAGTGTCTCTACCTCCCCAGAGAGAGTACAGGCTGGGAAGACTTTTGTCATTGAAGTGAATGGAAGCCTTGCTGGACGTCCCAATCAGCCCACAGGTCAGCTGGTAGAGTATTTTACAGTAATGTGGTTCTTTGACATACAACTCTCCAGCCACTTCACCTTATATACTTTATGACTTGAAGAGGTTTCCATCAAGAAAACACTGTTTACTTTACTTAAGCATATTAATTAACAGTTTTCACAGTCAGGTAGTATTTCTGTATCCCTATTTGCACCAGTTATAATTTAATTTTCTTTTAGTGTTTTGCACATTTTCTTTGCTCTTGCATAAAGTAAAACTAGAAGATTACACTTTCATTTATTAGGATATCATATGATTTGTCGTTATGAATAATTACTTGTATATTTCACATAGAAAAAAGTATGCACAGCACTGCAAACCACTCTTCCAGTAAAAACTGAAAAAATGTTTGCAGTCTGTGTTTTTCTTATTTTGTTAGTTTTGATTTAGTTTTAAATGCTCAATCTTATTTTTTTTTAAACTTTTATTCTTGCCAAAATTAATTACATGTTTCAGTTTAAACTAGAAACCAGCTGCATCAAGTTGTGTAATGCAGTTGAAAAGAGATTTTCTATTGGTGTTTCAGCTGTATGGTGTAAAGTCATAAAAAAATATTTTAAATTTCAAAATAATTATTTGTACTTAAAAATGAATATAACTTAAATTGCACAATTTTAAATGTGACTTGTGATGTAGCACAAATGCCCAGATTTTTAGATTATAAAGAAAAAACAGCTTCTGTATTTTATGCTGAACAATCTTTTATTCAGAAAGTAAATGGACAGTTTTAATGTTTGTTAATGAGTTTATATATGTGAGGATATATACCTACACAGAACAATAACCTCAGAATGTCTGTTTAATATTTGCACAATTTTCATACAATTTTTATACCTTTATATACTTTATATCACAGCCCTTTCCTATGTTTCACTTAAGTTTTTTGGTGATTTCTAGGCATTTTGGGTCTTCGCGGGCAGGCCCTGTCTTATGTCACCGTGGCGTTTCCAAGGATGACCTCCAAAGGTCAAATTTTCCACCATGTCAATGTGATGGATGATGGTTCCTTTACTGTGTCATTTGATTCGATTTTGAAAGATCCAGGCAAATATGAAATCAGTAAGCTCACCAGATTAAAGTTCACTTGTTTGCTCGTGATTATTTCATCAGGAAAAGCACTATGTATGAATGATCCAGTCTTTTTTACAATTTTTGTTTGTTTTTTTCTTCTGTTTTCTTTGTAGATATCTCCATCTCCAATCCTCTCTCCATGCTGTCCTCCGCCCTCCACTTGGTCATCTTGCCACCCTCTCCAGGAAGCTTAATGATCTCTCTGCTCCACGGCCCTCTGGGCATTCCCTCCTGCATCCCCTCCGTACTCTTAGACTCTAACGGAGTGACTACTGAGGCAGCATACCAGGGTGATCCTGTCACACTGCAGGCATTTGTGAGTGAAGGTCTCGCAGCTGAGTTCCACTGGTGTTTTGCTCACAGGGAAAGAGCAACAGCTTACCTTTCATACCCACAATGTCTGAACAGCACTGTGGTAAGTCAGACTAAGAAACAGCATTTCTGTGTGACAATAACATTTTCAGGACATAAGGCTGAAGCTTTGTCTTTTTATTTAATCAGCCTCTGTGAAGTGTATTTTCTCCAAAGGTCTCAAATCAACAATAAATTATAAACTGGGCTAAAGGAAAAAACTTTAGATTTTAATTTAAAAGGAAAGGGTTTTTTTTTTTGCCATTTCTACTAGGAATTAATTAAGTTTAGGTCAACCTGCTCATATTTACGATTTGGCCTGTTTGTGATGGCATACTAAAAAAAAAAAAATCACATACAAATATTGCATTTATGAAATCCAAAATCCAATTTGCCAATCTGTTTTTTGAAAATAAACAGAAACAACCAAAAACAGAAGAGTAGCCAATGTTATTAAATAAAGTATATAACTGCATTCAAGATGTATGACAAATTTAATTTCTTATTAATTTTTAAGGCACAAAAACAAAAGTTATATTGAGGCAGGCATGCAAATGCACAAGGTAGTCATTCTCTAGTCTTATTATAATAGGTTCTTAAAACTTGGGTGAAAGAAATAAAGTCAGTAGTCTTATTAAATCAGTTTATAATAATCTTGATAATAGTAAGTGTATGTGAATATACTTAAATCATGAAAATGTGTTATTAAAGCCTGGTTTTAATATAGTCCACAAAGGATTTCCAGGTTTTCTCAAATTTCTCAGAGCAGCTACTTATAATGAATCTTAGTTTCTCGAGATGTTGCATCACCTCCCTCAGTCACTGAGTCCTGCTCGTTTGGTGAGGATTCTTCCAATTCAGGAGAAGCAATCTTGGTGCTAATAAAGTGACACCTTTTATTATTTTGAGCATAGTTAGTTTTTTCCACTTCATTTTGTTTAACACTGCTACATTCAAACAAAATGCATCCAATGTAATCTAATAGCCACAGCTAATTTGCAAACCTTGTTCCTGATTGGGCTTTTAAAACACAACCTGCCAAAGCAGTCGTAAAAAGAAACAATGCAACAAAGACACAGCAGTGACCAAAACAAATAAACACATGCTTCTCAAAAACAGCAGTTAACAACAATACAATCCCACTACTGTGATCTCAAGTTTGTCTTTGTTTGAGTCATATTTTGCCTTTACATTGAAAGTTTTAAAATTAGTCATTTTTTGTGTCTGGTGGCAGAGCGTTCCAGATCTGTGAGCCTTTAACTGTACCAAATGCTTTATATGTTGGTCGCTTACAATTCCCGTGTGGCTACACATTTACTGCTCATAGATTTTAAAATCATTTGACTAACTATATCGGGGACAATTCCATTCAGACATTTAAAGATGAACTTTAAAAATGAAAAAAATTATAAAATTCTCAAAATTTAACACATTTTACTTTTTCTGAATTGTGCAATGATGCCATTGAGATTCGGTTCCAGTGTTTTTAAGGCTTACTTGGGTATTGAAATTTTAGATTTTTTAAAATTTGTTTGCCTGGTTACAGTTACACAATAGGAAAGGTGTGAGACAATCATGGTGTGCAGATATAACTGGTCAGCCTTTACAGGTAGACAGTATCTTATAAGTTGAAAACAGTTTAAGCTGATCTTAACTGTCTTAGACACTTTCCTTAAATTTTAATTGGGGGTCTAGAATTATACCCACATATTGAAATGTCTCTCTGATCCAGAGAGACTCCTGTTGTTCTCTCCCATAACACCAAATATGGCTACAAGTGGATCTAGTTGAACAGCAGTTTCAAAAATGTCTGACCGTGCTTTAAAGATCGAATTCTTAATGCAATCACGGGTTAGGGCACTTCAGGAGAGACTATGGCAGCAAGGCTAGGGCCAGTCTGCATCTGTCATATGTTGGATCTATGTCTGTAGACATTTTAGAAGGTTTAACTTTGGAATAATGAAGACAGTGCAACACTTTGAGTTTAATAAGGCCATGTCTGGCACAAATTGAGGCAGTATATACCCCTTCCACAGCCTTTTTTCACAGCCTTACTGTAACAACCATGTCCAAATCCCCTTCCCATCCATGAAGCCTGATGACTCAAATCAATTAGTTAAATTACAGGCTTGTCTTGAAGACATAAAGACCTGGATGGCCTGTAATCTTTTACTTTTAAATTCAGACAAAACTGAGGTTATTGTATTTGGCCCTACAAACCTCAGAAACAGTCTTTCTAACCAGATACTTACCCTGGACGGCATTACTTTGGCCTCCAGTGACACTGTGAGGAATCTTGGAGTTATTTTTGATCAGGATATGTCCTTTAATGCTCACATTAAAC
>VUQH01038823.1:0-18988 GCA_015106775.1 Etroplus canarensis | reverse complement strand
ACTGCTGCATGACATTAAATGTTGTTTTCTCTCTCCCATAGCGTGTGCCTCTCTTTGCTCTCCTTTCTGTCTTCTCTGTTCCCTCATCCCCAACCGGTCGATGCAGATGGCTGCCCCTCCCTGAGCCTGGTTCTGCCGGAGGTTTCTTCCTGTTAAAAGGGAGTTTTTCCTTCCCACCGTTGCCAAGTGCTTGCTCATAGGGGATCATTGGATTGTTGGGGTTTTCTTTTCCTTTTTTCCTTTTAACACTGTTTTATCTTTACTGTACAGTGTGAAGCGCCTCGAGGCGACTTTTGTTGTGAATTGGCGCTATATAAATAAAATTGAATTGAATTGAATTGAATAGATTTTAGAAACTCCACTTGCAGACTGAATAAGCAGCTGTAGACAAAGGTGATTACACCTCTTCTCAAGTGCTCACCAAGCAGCACAGTTTCCACAGGAGACTTTTCATGCATTTGAAAAAGAATGTGTGTTAGCTTGAATAAAGCTCAGAACCAGGAGAAATCTGAGAAAATGTAACAGTGGTAAATTCAGTTTGTTTCATTGTTGATAAAAGGTAGGAAACTATTTTATTCACAGAAGCTTTCATGTTGCTGATTCCATTCTGCCTCCAAATACCAAAAGAGCCATCCAAGATGGGCAGGGGAACGCGATGGTTGTAACAAACCTGAGCAAGCAGAGAGCTTTCTTGCCTTTCAGATTTTTTTCCTAACAACAGCCCATATTTTCAGAGACTGAGTTGCAATGAGGTTTTGGGTAACATAATATAGTGGAAAAGGCATAGAAAAAATAGAATGGTAGCAAAGGAAGTTGGACAACAACAGTTATTTATACCCAGATTGGCTTTTCAGCTTGTTCAGTACGACAAATTATTTTCATTGCCTTTTTCTCACTTTTTTCACTTTTTCACCCTCATTACAAATTGATACAGCAACAAATCTGGTAAATGTGGCAACTTTGGGTTAAAGCAAGTGGCATAATGTGCAAACGAAAGGTTATAACATACCGAAAAATACAAAAAAACCTACCTGTTTTTAATGTAAATTTAACTCAGGTTTTTTTTTCAAAGTTAAATGATCTTATTATTTAGGAGTCGCACATCAGTATACTGAGTGTAAATAAAAGTTAACAAAAATCCCCCAAATTGTGGAATAGCACAGCAAACGTTTTTTTTGTGAATTATTTAGTGACTCTTCTGCATCGACAGGAAAAAGAACATAGCCAAAGTTTGATGCTTATTAAAATTAGAACCAGTAATATGTTGAGACTGAAATATACCAAAAGGTTGAGGTTGTTTAAGCACTGTTCAAACACTGGCCAGCAGAAATCTGCTGGTTCTGCAGAAAGACTGAAAAAATGCTGTAGCACTATGAAGTCCAGGTGGCATACATACTTCTCATGCCAGAAATTCAGCAAAATAAGACTTTATGGAACTGGCCTGAGTGTTTGAGGAATATTTCTCTCTTTGATCAATTAATTTGATATCAATTTACTGAAATTTCACTTAACAGCAGCAGCATTTAATTTGAGGTATCCCTCATCAATGAATCATTATGTTTTTAATCTAAAAACTAAAATCTTACTTCCTCTAAATTTCCTCAGAATTGGACCTTTGAAACTGGGGGGGTTCACACAGTGTCTGTGAATGCATCCAGTGCCTATGGATGGACGCAGAAGACAATACATGTTGTGAGTACTCTGTTTACTGTTAGTGAGATGCTGTCTTGTTGCTTTAATTATGCAAATAATATTCAATTCATGGTGCATATTCTTAAATATATGGTATAGTTTTATTTTTAAAAATGCTCAATCATTTCTAGAAAAAAAATGCTTGGCATTTTAGCAAACATCACTCAAAGAGTGCAAATCATACATTTTGGAGATGAACAGATTGAATTCATTGATTCATATGTGGCTCACTAGTTTGTTTTCAATAGATCTGAGTTTTTGTGACACTTGAAAATGCATTATGTAAGTTTTTTAAACCATTTATATTCAGAATGAATTCATTGTTTTCTTTTCACAATAAAAAATAAAAAATATGACCAGAGATAGCCTTTAATCTTACTTCTGTGTGTGTGTGTGTGTGTGTGTGTGTGTATGTGTGTGTGGCCGTCGCTGTGTGCTCTTGCAGGTGGTTGTATCTCCTGTCATTTCTGACCTTAAAGGGAGTTTATCTGGGAATCAACAGACTGCAGGTGAAGTTGTTTCTGTGGTTGTAAACCTGTGACACAATGAATGTAGTCCCTATGAGAATGACCTCAACAGCATAGAAAAGGACTGTAAGCACAGCAGCATTGCACGTGATTACAATTTAAATTAACACCATGGTAACATTTGTTGGCACCTTCACATATCCGCAGCCTCCTCCTACTCCTACAATCATGCCAGCTGCCATTTGCATCACCCTACCACTGTAGGACAGTATCATGTTGCAACATGATCCTCTCCACCACTGTCTGTCATCAGTGCAGCTTTCAAGTGTCCTTCCTCACTGAGTTAGGTTCATAAGTTTTGGGACTATGATACTTTTTTTTTTTTTTTTTTAAATTTGCCTCTGTAGACACCACAGTGGATTTTAAATAAGTCAGAATGTGATTGAAGTCCAGACTTTAAGCTTTAATTCAAGAGGTGTGACAAAAGAAATGTATTAACTGTTTAGGAATTACAGCCATTTTATACATAGTTACTCATTTTTAGAGCTCAAAAGCAATGGGACAAGCAGTTTCATCGCCTGAGATAAGGATAAAAGACCTGGAGTTGATTCTAAATGTTGAAGTGGAATTTAGTAGTTTTTCACTGGAACATTAAATAGCAACAATCTCCAAAGGGATGTAAATGCAAGTGAAGGATGCCATTATTAAGCTGAAAAACCAAAGTAAAAGTATCAGAGCAATACCAAAAACTTTAGAAGTGGCCAAAACAACAATCTAGAATATTCTTAAAAAGAATGAATGCACTGCCCAGCTCAGCAAAAACAAAACACCTGGAAGACCATGGAAGGCAACTAAAATGGAACATCACAGCATTATTTCCTTGGTTAAGAAATCCCTCTTCACAACATCTGGCCAAGTCAGGAATACTCTCAAGGCGGTAGGTATAGCATTGTCAGAATCTACAATCAAGTGGTACCTTCATTAATGTAAATACAGAGGGCTTTACATCAAAGTACAAACCACTGGTTAAACTCAAGAACAGATTAGAGTTTGACAGAAAGCATCTAAAAGAGCCTGCCCAGTTCTGGAAAAAAATTCTTTGGACACATGGAACCCAGATGAACATGTACCAGAAAGATGGGAAGAGAAAAGTGCAGAGAAGGAAAGGAACAGCTCATGATGTGAAGATACCACATCATCTTTCAAACATGGTGGAGGCAATGTTATGGCATAGGCATGGATGGCTGCCAGTAGAACCAGGTCACTAGGGTTTATTGATGATGTGACTGCTGATAGAAGTAGCAAGATGAATTCTGAAGTGTACAGGGCTATACTCTCTGCTCAGATCCAGCCAAATGCTGCAAAACTGATGGGATGGAGCTTCACAGTGCAAATGGATAATGACCCAAAGCATACTGCAAAAGCAACCAAAGATTTTCTCTAGGCTATTCTCAAGAATGGCCAAGTCAGTCACTTGATTCCAACTCAACAAGGCATACTTTTCAGTTATTCAAGACCAAGCTGAAGGCAGAGAGACTCACAAACGAGCAACAAAGGAAGACAGCTGCAGTAAAGACCTCAAGGGAGAAAACAGTATTTGATGCTGCAAAGAATTTTTATCTAAGTATTACAATTATGTTAGTTTTCTCATTACTTTTGAGCCTATGAAAAAGGGGGACTGTGTATAAAAATGGCTGTAATTCCTAATCGGATCCAACTGTAACTTGATGGTGTAGGAGCAGACCTGTGTCCTGAGGCCTTCTCTGGGAGTTGGACATGAGTTGCCTACACATATGCAGAATTCAGCCTGGAGGTTATCAGCTATGCCGGCCAAGTGGGGTAGAGAGTGTTATTTTTGATGATACTGTTGTGATAAACAGGAAAACTGAGAAATGGGGCATTCTCTTTCAAATGCAGGCCTTGCGCTGTTACATTTAAAGCCTTTAACCCTGTCAGTCAGGTCTCATTTCAAATGCAAATCATGGTGCAAGATCCAGTTGATGCGGTTGCAATAAATCAAAAACATTTGGTTTTATTTAGCATTGCAGCAGGGTCAAATGTGACTGCCTCTCTGCTGCTGAGCTCAACAGTACAGAAACAGCAGCTGTACAGAGACGAGCAGAGGAAACAGTGGTTTGCTTTTTAACCACACTGGGACTGTTGTCTTCGAGCTTTGGGCTGAGAATCAAGTGTTTTCTCAGAAGTGTGAGAGTATTCTAGAGAACAGGAACCTGTCACACAAGCTAGATACAATCCAAAATGGCAACCAGACACCAGTCTAAGTCCTGTTCACAGCATTAAGGGCAAATATGTAATTTTTTTATTGCAATCAGTGTCATTTACAACTTTCCATGTTTGCACAATACTATTTTTACATCTATTTAGAGAAGCATTCATCTTTGGTATGCTTTATATATAATGTCCATGTGTGTCTTTTATTCCCTAGCTTTGAGGATTTTTTCAGAAAGGCAAGCATATCCCACAAATACAGAAATAATTTTCCAAGCTGTGGCTGATGTATCAGATCCAGTGGAATTTCTCTGGCACTTTGGAGATTACAGATCAGCCACAACTTCCACAAGGACCATCACCAAAAGATACCTCAACCCAGGCAGGTATGAACAAGACCTTTACAAAGTTTTTAAAATAAAATAAAGGTGCTTCTGTGCACAGGGTTTCATATGTTTTGGTGGTTTTTGTAGCCCTAATGGTCACTTTTTAAAATTCCAACAACAATATAAAAATAATAATAAAAAAAATGTTACAAAGGTTTAACTCATAAAGTTGCATGCTGAAATTTCTTGAATTTTAACTTTTTTAGTGTGCAGTCTAGAAGTCACAATAGAAATTTGCGAGCAACTGACAACCCCCAGCGGCTCTTTGCAGATGGTTGCCTTGAGCTTGATTCTAATGGGGCTCTCTTCCTGCTAAAATGGCATTCTTGATCCCCAAATGTTTGCTCATATGGGACCATTTGATCATCTTTCTAATATGCAAACTATATAAATTAAACTGAAGTGAAATGACATAACCCTTCAAATCTCACCTTTCTTGACCATAGGTATGATGTTACTGTAGTTATGTCACGTGGTCAGACATCCATTGCCTCCGATGTATTTCCACTGGTAGTCCAGAGAGCAGTGAAACTCAACAGGCTGGTCCACCAGGCCTCGGTCTTGCAGAACCACACAGTAACATTGAACTGCCGGGTGAATGTGGGGACCGATGTCACTTTCCTGTGGAACTTCGGAGATGGAACAACCAGGCCTGGACATAGCACAGAGCAGCACATCTTCCACAGGTGAGCCAGAGAGTTTAATTAGAGTTTGACTCAAATCTAACTTTAAATATTTTATGTGATGGTCCTTAATTTTAGAATTCCACAGTTCATTTGCAAACTAATCAGCCTTTCTTATTGTTATTTTTTCAGGTAGTCATTAAAATGACCACACTGCACTGTGTATTTGTGCTTATGTAAATGTGTTTTTCTCTCCAGAACAGGAGAGCTCAGAGTTGAAGTGACGGCGTCTAACCTGGTCAGCTCTGCTTCTCTGAGCAGCTACATCTTTGTTGTGGACCGTCCTTGTCGCCCCCCACCCGTCAAAAACATGGGGCCTCTTAAACTACAGGTATGACCTAGACCTTTATCTAGACCTCACCATACAAGTACATTATGGTACACCATAGCTGAAAATAAAATAACATCTTCTCTCTGCGTCTATAGGTGCGAAGATATGAGGTTGTCCGTTTGGGTGTGACATATGAGACGGAAGTTGACTGTAATACATCAGAAGGCCTTTACTACTCCTGGACCTTGTTTGACTCTGCAGGCCGGGTCGTTCCTTTGCCACTCACAGAAACACACAGGCAAAGCCTTGTACTGCAGAGCCATCTCCTGCAATATGACACCTATACTGCTATAGCCAGGGTAAGTAATGACTATGGAACTATTTACAGCAAACAGTGGGAGGCCACATTAAAAGAGAAGTGGTGTTATTTAAAGGCTGGTTCAAAGGGTCAAGTCAAAAGTTTGTTTGATTTCTGTTAGTGTTATAAAAAATAATCGTACATTTACAATTTTTACTAAACTAGAACTGATGTTCCACTAATGAGCTGAATAACCATGGTTTGTGTTTCTTCTGCAGGTTCAAGTCATTGGCAGTGTTGTGTACAGTAACTACAGCGTGAAGGTTCAGGTAATGCCAAGCCCTCCAGTGGCTTTCATTCAGGGTGGCACCAACATCATCCTTAACAACAGGAGCACCACCATAGTAACCCTGGATGGGCGAGGATCACATGACCCTGACTTTCCCATGAACCCACTCAGGTAAGAATCGTGATCTGAAATCTTTAAACAGGCATCACGCTAGAAGATGGTTTGGACTAGAAACAATGCCATGTATGTGTTGTTTAATGAGCATGAGTACGCCTGGTTGCAGTTGCCGTTTGAAGTGTCCTGTTTATAACTTTGGAGTGTGAAAGGAAAGATGAGCATGAAGATTCCACACAAAGACAACCAAGCCAATGTCTGTGAAGCCACTGAGCTACCCTACTACCTTACAACATCTGTATGGAAAAGAAGAAAAAAAATTATGAAATTTTCCCCTCCCCTCCAGTTTTAGTTTTTAGTTTTTGTTTCATATAAAACTTCTATGAGACTTTTATGTCCTATTTACTTTCTCCATTCCTCAGCCTTGTGTTTGGTGTTCAGCTCAAGCTTAGTTGAGGTCTGTTCCTACAGTTTTGCTTTTAGGTCTTCCACTTCACAACAAAGGGCATCCTGCTCACTATTTAATCCCTGGATCAAACTGGGTTTCTCCTACACACTCTTTGCCTGTGACTTTTTTCTCTGCCTGGAGCTGTTCCTGGTTTGTGTGCTTGTTTCTTCAGCTGCTCACTTAGCTGCATTGTTCTGGTCTGCTTCTTCTGAAGCTCATTAGTAAGCTTTGTCTGCAGAAAATGGTTCTCTCTTTGTCTCTGCCTCCAGTCTAGTAGAGAATTGACTGAACTTCTCTTGGGAGGAAATGTGTTGATCTCCACCTTGGATATGAGCCTTATAAACCTCAGTTTGGGTGCCTAGGGCAACTTGTTTTTTTTTTCGCAGTCCTTCAGCTGCTTGTCTGGCCCACACAATGTTTGCTAGTGCTGCATGTAAGCGGTAATTGCCAAAAGCAGGTTGAATTAGACCAAAATGTCTGCTATCTAGGATTTGATGCAGGTTTAAATTGGGAGACTTATATTCAGTTTATTAAAAGTGCAAATACGGTAAAATATAATTTTGTGGTTGTTTCCATGCTTCTGTGGTCATTTTTATTTGTTTTACATCTCATTTTCCAATCTTGCCTGATTTTGGAGTCCTTTCCTGTCTTGTGTGTTGGTGTATGTCACCCTAAAAAAGTGTGTGTTCAGCAGTTAACATGCTTTCTGGTTTTCTCTGTATAGCTACAGTTGGACATGTAAGCCAGTCAGTGCCATCACCAGCTCCTGCTTCAACCAGCATATTCCCACTTCATCCCCTATTCTCAGATTTCCTGTCAGTTTCTTGAAACCCAACTTTGACCAGTTCCAGTTCACACTCACTGTCCACAGCAGAGAGTGTTCAGCTTCATCAGAGACCTTCCTCACCGTAGTATCAAACCTGATCGGGTATGACCTTTTAATAAAATAAATTATTCATTAATTGAATCATTCAGACTTTAACTGAAGAGAATGCTTGATTAAAAGTAGTGCCACGACATGACTTTTAACATAAACCTAAATGCATCCAATCCAGGAAGGTGTCCATTTGCTGCCCTCATTGTCAGGGAGACCGTATGAATTGGGACCAGTCTTTCTCTGTCAGTGCCATGTGTGAAGACTGTAACACTCCTGCACAACATATCCAGTACACCTGGAGCCTCTACCAGGTCAATGCTTCATCCAAGCCCATCATAGAAGGTAAAGTCAGTTCAGCACATTGTTGCTTGTGATTAAATTTCTTTGCATGAAAAGTCCAAAACTAATATATATTGTTCTCTATTCCAGTTCCATTTTGTTACACAGTAGATCTCAGCACTCTGTCTGCCATCATGGAGAATCCTTCTACCTCTCCTCAGACTGCTGTGATTTCTCCCCTTCACCCCCCTGTTATAAATGTGTCACAGAACATCCATACTGCCTATTCTTCCTCTTCTCCAATTACTGTGAATATCTTTGAAACTGAGGCCAGAAATGAAGCTGTGGATCTGGCTGACAGTGGTACATCAACATACAGGAGCAGAGACACATCAAAAAAAGCTGGTTTGTTGTTGTGAGATTAAAAGCTATAACTTTAATGTACCACTCTGTAATTAAATATGACTGCTTTCCTCACCTCACAGGTTTGTCAGAGTCTAGTCCACTCATCCTCAGCAATGATAGTGCCCTGTATTCTGATCCCTTTGGCCAAGGAGAATTCAGCACTGCTCTCCCTGTGGACCCTGAGTCCTCTGCTGACTGGGACTTTTCTTTTCCTGTCCTGGAGAGTGGTGCTGTGGGTAAAGGACTGGGTGAGAAAATGTTAACCTTTTTTGTCTGGGAGTCACACTGTCAAAATAAAGCAGCCATAGCCAACTGTTATTCTCCTTTTAGCTGGGTTTGAGTCTCTACCAGTTCCCGAGAGAAGTGTTCGACCCTTTTATCTGCTACATATACTGTGGTTGCTGAATTGTATTTTAATTGATGCTGTTAGCACAAAACAGCCAATCACATTAAATAAAAATATAGTTTGTAAAAAAATTTTCCAACCTGGGACCATCACATCCACATTGGTAATTTGGCAGAGGTTTTACGCTGCCTGGGACAACCTTTCATGGTGAGAGAGGCTTGTGTCCCCACCTGGAATCAAACCAGGGACCTTTCACTTGTAAAGTGAATGTGAAAACCACTATGCTACAGGGGACGCTAAATCTTAACAAAATGAATATGAGTCCATAAACATTACAGACTGCAGAGGACTCAGTTTCAACAGCTTTAATTAAGGAGAACCACTCCTAAACTTATTACATCTTTATAACTGGACAGAATTTTGGGTGTTTAGAAAACCATAAATTCATCTAATAATAAAGATTTGTCAACAACAACTCAATATATACGCTACTCACAAAAAGTTAAGGATATTTGGCTTTTGGGTGAAATTTATGGAAAATGTATTTTAAGGAGAAGCATGCAGTGATGATTTCCTAATCTCAAACAATTTATTGAAACAAAAGTCACCAACAGTGGTGGGTATACCACAACAAAAAATGTCAGTGTCGCAATAATTTGTCATGTGCTCTTGACCATAAATTACAGCATGACTTCTGTGACTCTTTCAGTTTCTGTGTCTCTGTTGCAAGCTGCTGATGACACTTCCTGAGAACATCCCATTTGAAACCTCGCAATGGCGAGGTACTGTTGATCAGTTGTTAGGTGTCGTCTTGGTCTCATGATGTCAAAATGTGAACAGCATGATGAAGAGGACTGTGTGAATACCAATTATAATTGAACCAGAACATTTATTTGTCGGTTTATGGATCGAACACTAGTTGTGAATTTTGCCCTTAAGCACCTTGTTAGAGAACAGCAAGTTATGCAAAAAGTACTAAAATGCTGAACAGTTGGACATGTGATTTCAGAAGTGTAGAGAAAGTCAAATTAGGTTCACCTGTAAAGGTTATAGTGCATTTTAGGTGCATCCTGGAATTTTACCTGAAAGCCAAATATCCTTAACTTTTTGTGAATAGTGTATATCAGTTATTTGGGGTAATATTTTGTTTTTTGACTTCATCCTCTTTAAATGCCCTGTTACTGTTATTGTTCTGCACTAAAGCTGGTTCTATTACAGATCCAAATTATGATGCTCCTTTCCCCAGCGCAGAGGAAGCAGACCCAGGGATGTCAGCAGGAAGACCCACAGGTACAGTTCATATCTATGTTCACTGCTTATTTCTTATCTAAGATGGTTGTTTATTTACTCATGAAAGTTGCCAGGTGTAGATGGTGAGAGCTTCAGTACAGGAGATGTGCCAGTGTTTGATCCAGCATTACATGAAGATGAGGGGAGTAATCTGGTGGATCCCAAGCCATTCACGGTGATTCAGGCACCGACTTTGCTCGATTTACCTCGAAACTCCATAAACAGAGACCTCTTTGAATCCTTCACTTACACAGGTACGTTATTCAGAAAAATATTCCTGCCTCAGTGCCCCTGTCTCAGCATTTAATCATCTTTCTTTTCCTTTTCATATCTTTCCAGGAATCTCCTCCCCTTTGCTCAAGATCAAGCCCTTCAGTCTGAGGCCCAGCAACAGATACATGTTTGAAGTCACTGCCAGTAAGTTTGAAATGGTTTACGCTACAGGTTGTGGACAGTTCCATACAAGTATACTGTGAAAAGAGCCATTAGAGATGTATACCATCAGCAGAATTGGACAAAATGCACTTATTACAGACATTTTGTTTGCTAGGTTCTTTACATTTATTGCAATACTGTCATTTTAACATAGTAATTCCCACATTGCTCCTACATTAGTCTCCGTGTGTTAACAATCTTCTCAGTTTTTGTCTGGTGAATTCAGAATCTCAAAACAGGCTTCTGGGCCGGACTCAGCTGTTCTTAAAGACCAACCCTGTTCCAAAGGGCATGACGTGCCAGGTGCAGCCAGTCAAAGGACTGGAGTTGTACACACACTTCAGCATTTTCTGCACTTCAGGGAGAAAGGTATTTCCTGCTGCATATATTTAACACTATTATTGCTTCTTCATTCTTGCGTGCTGCACCACTTTGTGATTTATGTGTGAAACATTCTGGAAGAATATTATTATTACAAGGCGTTGTCACTCAATTCCTTTGCTGCAAATGCCTGAAGAGTTCAGTCATTTGTAGCTATCTGTCAGTGTTTGAATTACACCTCCTCTTCAAGTCTGTCTTTTCTTTACTCCTTAAACTTACTATCTAACCATACCACTCTCTTGACCCTGTTCCCTGCATGTCAATCCTCACTGAAATGTGTGTTTGTATGTTTGTGTGTGTTTGCACACACTGAAGGACTTGCTGTATGAATACAGCTTTAGTATAGGGGACAGACCCCAAAGGATACTGTACCAAGGGAGAGACTTCCAGTATTACTTCAGCCTTCCTTCAGGTGATCCCAGTGATGACTATAAAGGTAAACACATTGAGACAGACAGAATGATTCAGGAGCATTTAAGCACACAAAACTTTAATGTGTCTTTCTTTTGGAGACTTCTTTATTTGTTTATTGCTGTTATTGTTGCTGTCTCTATAGTAACTATTTATACAGAAATCAGAAGCAGCACATATGGTTCAGCCACCAAACCATGTCCTGTCACCGTCCAAGTCCAACCAAGCTTCGGCAGAGCTTTTAGTAACTCGTCCTCCTCTTTCCGTCATGATCCTGAACTGGAGCTGTAAGAATCACTAATCACCACATTGTCAAATTATATTACATGTTCATACTTCAAGGTTTCATTAAAGATGTGCTTCACTTCAAGATTTCTTAGTGTCAACAAGCAATTTTGGATGACTATAATATATTGGTGACAGAAAGTTGGAGTTCCCTTAAAATGGACACGTTGTGATAACTAATAAATGCTTCATAAGACTTTAATTAGACAGCTATTAAAGGTTTAATAAATGGAGTTTAGTGTGGAGCCTCTGCTGGGGTTATAGTTAGTTAAGCTGTCTATTTAAGTGGCTCCACAGGTGATTTAAACAGCTCTACAAAAGAGAAGCTGCAGCATACACAGGAATTTTATACTGCTCAAAAGTTGCTGTTAAGAACAGTTGCGCTCCAAAGCATCATTCAGAACAAGTCAACGACAACACGTATTTTCTAAAAATTGCAAACTCTTACACTGTGTCAAAATATGCTATCTCTCTCTGTCCAGGTCAATGTCAGGTCTGAGGAACCTGTCAGCTCTGTTGCAGCTTGGGAACAGTGTGGAGATTCGTAACTACATCAGCCTCCTTTCCAGCATCCTAAACAGACTCAGCCTGGAAATGAAGACCAACACACATGCATGGAGACTCGTGCGTAATGTGCTCATTTGCACCATGTGTGAGCTTGAGAGCGGTGATCAGGTACACGCACCGACAGTATTATAGATCAGCGCAGCAGCATTCTTTTTCTTTGTACAACCCAACTTTTCTGGGAAGGGAAGCAATGTTAAAGCAAAATCCTCTTTCAATGAATGAAAGGAAAAGTTTCACAATAAAACAAAGAGAAATCAAGGCAAGCATCTGACATGACTCTGCTGCCAGAGTGTAGACCTTTAACCATTTATGTCAGGCGTTTTTCAATTCTAGGTGTCAATGACAGACAATATCTGCATTCTCAGAGACCTGCTGCAAGTTACAAGTCAGGTAGGTGGACAGTTGACTACTTTCATTTACAAACAGACATTTGTAGATGCTCAATTGCTTCTCACACTTACTCTATCCCTTTTAGGTGACATTAGCGAGTGCCAAACGAGTAACAACTCACATTCAGGCTATCTCAGAACAGTTTTCTGAGTCTGACACTCCTCAGCGCTACCATCTAAACCAGAAGGCACTCAGTACAATGCTCAGCCTGCTTTCAGACAGCCTTCAGGTGGTCACTAGTTGTGACTTCACACCTGACATTACACCACCATCGGAAGCAGATTCACCCACTGATGAAAACCTAAGTGATGCCCAAGACACTTCTAACAGCTGTATAGTGAACTCATCTGCTGGTCTTCACATCAAACAGGGAAGAAAAACAAGAAAGCAAGTAGTGACGCTTGTAGCTGGTATTCTGCAAACTGCTTCAGAATTGATGCTGGTGAGGCAAAATGCATTTGTGTCTATGTAAAAATCTCTCCACACAGTCACTTTTAGCTCTTTATTTATAATTCAGTCTTATTTTTTTTGTCCAGAAGTACATTTTGTTCTCTGGTACCAAGGAGCACAGAGTTAGCAGCAGTCTCATCACTTTGTACGCCACATCCCAAAACCAAACCTCTACAGTCATCAACAGTGGCTCAGTCACCATCCACATGCCTGCATCTTTCATCCAGATTCTGTTTCTTCATCACAGTGGAAAGGCCGAGGGTGGGCAGCATGGATCATGTGTCCTCAGTGTGCTGACAGAGCTCACCCTCAGCCCTTACACCTGGGCAAGCTATCCTGCACAGGTGAGACCATCTCAACATGTGCACATACAGTGTTAAAGGCGAAGTGTCACTCTTACTTACTCTTTGGATTTTCAGTTAAGTGGCCCAGTGGTTGACTTGAATCTGTACAAATGCAGCACAAGGAGAAAGATCCCTCTTCACCACCTCATTCAGCCAATTAACATTGAGCTTCATCATCCACAAAGAAATGTAAGTTGCTAATTGTTCTTTTTTGTTGTTTGTAGGAAATTAAAGGTTTAGATTCATAGATTTTATCAAAGACTGACGTCTAATATATGTATTAAATGTGTGTCTTTCCTCATAAAACATTTGCAAAGCTGTTTTTTAATAAATGCAGTGCTTTAGCTCTTGCAGTAAATTTCTTTACTGGCAAACTCCAATGACATGTTGTTTCATTTCTGCTATAGAAAAGCTCTGTGCAGGAGTTCATCCTCCCGCGCAGCCAGATCAACTACCATAGCTTTAACATTACTCAGGAGCACTTGCAGCAGGCCATTCAGCTGACTGTAGTGTTCAGACCACCATCCAGCAAGGCGTTTCCTGTCATATTGCTCTTCAGGTGCTGTTACAGTAGCTGTAGTGGTTGTTTATAGTCAGGATCTGCTCATATTGGAATAGCAGCATAATAGTTTAAATGAGTTTGAGTAAAAGGTGAAAATATGGCACACAACCAATCTGCGGGTATCTTCTGTATCAGGATGTTTGACAGGCCAACTCCCAGTATGCATCATCTCCGTAGGATTTACAACTGGGAGAGCAACACCTCTCGCATCACTCTGCCCCCATCCTACCTTAATGGTAAGAAATTTACTATTTCTGTCTTTTTACTTTTAGCTCCATCCCACTCTGTCCTCCTAGGCTTTCCTTCTGTTAAATTCCCGGTGCTTTATTTTTTACACTAATCATCCATTGAGAGTGCCCTTTGTAGACTGTGAAATGTCCAAAATGTCAATCATACTCATTAGAAATTCATCTAATGCATTCATGTTGTGTTGTTTGTACAGGCAAGAAAGACTATAAGAGCACATGTGATCATATCATTAAATAGTATTATTTACTGTAGGCCTCTGTCTAAGTGATTAGGCCATTAACCTGTATGTGCGTTAACATTTCATATGTTCCCTTCTTTAACTCTTCATTGAATTTTCTCGCCAAAATCTTTCAAATTTCCAGCTGCAGGCATTGGTCACTTGGCCCTACATGATGCTGATTTTGGGAAAGCTCTCAGAGGCAATCACCTGAGTGAACAGATAGGCTACAGTCTGACAGTGGAGAGCAGTCTTTGCTTGTCCTGGGATGGCCAGCAGGGGGCCTGGTCACACCACAATTGCAGGACACAGCAAGCAGACACAGCCTCAGCTGTCAACTGCAGGTAAGGCATGAATGTGTGTGAGAACATGAGACCAGCACATAAACAAACACACACCGATAGACGCTAAAGTCTGGACACAGAGGTGATTAACATGCTTCTTTTTACTGACTAAATCCAGCTGCCACCTGTTGAGGCCACTCACTGCGATGCAGCAACAGATCCAGAGCAGCCACAACACAGCCAATCTGGACCAATTTTTAAGGTGACACCTTAAGACCTGCAACTTTGACTGTAACAGTAACTTGGGCCATTTGTTTATGCGCTTGGTCCAATATAAAACTGCAGAATGTCTTGCTGATCAGGTTTGAAAGTGAAGAAAAAGAAGTTCATTATTGTTCAGTTTTGTTTTTTGGAAGTCTTGGATTAAATGTACCTCTGACCTGTTGAAGCTTTTCCATACAAAATGTAAATGAAAAACATAAATTAAACAACCTCTTGTGCCTCCTTCCCTGCCTCTCTAAAACCTCAGTGTATCCAGTGATTTGACAGTGCTGGGCGTGCTGATGCTGTTTGTGTGCCTGTACATCCCGGGCTTGGCACTGTCTAAAAGAGCTGATTCCATCTCCCAGCAGAATCAAAGGGTCCACTACCTCTCTGACAACTCTCTGTTTGATCCATATCTCTATGTTGTTACTGTGCACACTGGTCTCAGCTCTGCAGCCTATATGAGTGCGAAGGTAGGGCTGTTTTTGTCTCTCTAAACCAGGTGTTTATCTTATCCTCTCCCATGCCATTTAACTGCATATAAATGTCCTTAAAACATGGCCCTCCTAGTTCCTCGTTGCCATTATAGTAATGTTTGTCATTGTTTGTTGTCTTTCTTTGTATTTTCCCACTGCTGCGCAGATATGATTATGCAACACTCCTCATTCTAATATACCTAATACTGTTTGATACATCTTACTCATTTTTTTGTCTAACAGGTCACTGAACAGCTGCAAGATAATATTTTTAAAAAGTTAGGACAAAATCTGCTTGCTTCCCAGACTTATTTAACTAAGCTATAAAAGCCAGTAAAGTCCAGTACTCGTGCCTGTTCGTGAAATGTTAACTTTTTTACCAGGTGTACATAGCACTGTATGGTGAAGAAGGGTTCTCGCAGACAAAAGAACTACAAGTCCCAGGATGCACCCTCTTCAGGAAGAACTCTAAAGACACTTTCATACTTGGGTATAATTCTCCAAATATCTAAATATTACTATCAGTTAAAAATAAGATTTTTTGTTGTTATCCTATTTTAAATAAAATCAAAATGAAAGATGGCTCACCGTAGCATTTCCAAAAAATCATGTGCTTGTACTTTAATCTTTATGTTGTTCCTCCACAGTGCAGCGGACAGCCTGGGCCCTCTGTGGGGGATTCACATCTGGCATGACAACTCTGGAACCTCCCCTGATTGGTACCTCACACAAGTGGAAGTATCTGAGGTAAAAACCCTTTGTACACTGTTTGTGAATGTGCTTCTTTTTTAGTGCTTAGACTTTTAAAAAGGTTTTAAATCTACTTTTAATTCAGGTGCACAGAGGACATGTGAAGGGACGCTCTTGGCTGTTTATTGGTCAATGCTGGCTGTCTGTGAGCAAAGGTGATGGCCAAGTGGAGAGGATGCTGCGTATTTGCACTCAAGGAATAAGCTTTGCTAAGGTACAACACTCATATACAAATAAAACCTCTTTCATCTCTACTCCCGTGTTACTTTGGGTGTCCATGTGTACGCTTGCAGATGTTGCGTCTCAAGCTTTCTGACTACTTGGCTGATTTCCACATGTGGATATCTGTGTCCAGCTGCCCCTCTCCCAACCCCTTCACGCATACTCAAAGACTTAGCGTGTGTCTGCTGCTTCTGTTAGGGTATGCTTGTGTCAACACAATAATTATTACACAAATGGATGATCAGGTAGGTTAATAAAGCCTTCAGAGTTCAAAATTTGTTGCTCAAACTTTATAAAACTGCTTACCTATTAAATAAATTTTCCTAATCTCATTTGCAGCTGCTGTTTGTGGTCAGTTGCATCGATGTATCCACTGTTTCTGTAACAACGGGACTTTTTAGTGTGGTAGCTGTGCTGCCTGTAGCAGCAATGGTATCTTTCCTGTTTCGACTGTGTACATTCCATCTGACGGGATCACAAGTCCATTGTGCAAAAGACAGAATTACTGAAAAGGACTGCTCTGAAGGTAAACCTTGATTTACTAGCATATTTTTTGTATTTTGTTCCATTCTTGAATTTTCTTTATCCATTATTTTATTATCTCTTCAGAGGTGCTTTCAGTAAATGACAGCGTACATGAGCACTGTCTCTCCTGGAGTGGCCTTCAGCAGGGAGATGAAGCCTGGATAAAGAAGGTTACAACTTAAACTGCTTTCTCTTTCACTTTCTCTCCTTCTCTTTGTGTCTTTGTTCTCCACATTTAATGTCACTGTCTGACTTTTCTCTTTGCGCTGTAGGACACAGATCCACTATCAGTTTTATATAGCAATGCTGACCAAGCCCCCTGGGAAAAAGAGCTTCAACTTTTCACTGAGAGCAGCAGGTTTCATGGAAGCCAAAAAGCTTGTTTGTCCAGAGCGAGAGATGAAGGTGAAACCTATTATCCTGTAAGAGAATATATACAAGACTGTACCTTTAAAGAAGGCGGGTATTATGTCATCGACAAACTGAGCGAAAGAAGATTCAGGCCAACATGTCAGTGGTGTAGTTATTTGGCCTGGGCGCTCTGTCTGCTGTTGTCCCTGTCCTGTCTGGTGCTCTCTGCTGTGCTAGGAATGAGGTAATGAAAGTGTGACACTCTTAAATGGTTCATTGTGAAAATGTGCCATTTTATCCACTATACAGTGACATTGTGCCATGAGTGTCAATCTCACAATCTAACTGTGTCTCTGTGTGTTAGATTCAGCAGCAGCAAGGTTCTGCTTTGGATACATTCTCTTTGCATCTCTCTGATGTTTTGCATCTTCATCATTCAGCCAGCTCTGGTAACTTAACACCTGTTTTTTGTTTGTTTTTTAACCAATTAGACATATACTCACCGGCCACTTCATTAGGTATGCCTGACAACTGTTTGTTATTGCAGATATCTAATCAACTCAATGCATTTAGGCACATAGACATGGTCAAGACAACCTGCTGAAGTTCAATCTGAGCATCAAAAAGGGGAAGAAAGGTGATTTAAGTGACTTTGAATATGGGATGATTGCTGGTGCCAGATGGGCTGGAGTATTTTAGAAACTGCTGATCTACTGGGATTTCCCACATGACCATCTGTAGGGTTTATAGGGAATGGCCTGCAAAAGAGAAAATATCCAGTAGCTCTCTGGGCAAAAATGCCTTGTTGATGCAAGAGATCAGAGGAGAATGGCTAGACTGCTTCAGCTTGATAGAAGGGCAAGAGTAACTCAAATAACCACTCATTTCAACCAAGGTATGCTGAAGAGAATCTCTGAATGCATAGCACTTTGAACCTCGAAGCATATGGGCCACAGCAGCAGAATATCATACTGGGCATGACTCCTGTCAGCCAAAAATAGAAATCTGAGGCTACAGTTTGCACAGGTCACCAACAGAAGGTTGAAAAAAGTTGCCTGGTCTGATCAGTCTTGATTTTTGCGGTGGGCATGGATCCATCCTGCCTTGTATCGACAATCCAAGCTGATGGTTTAATGATGTGGGGAATATTTACATGGTACACTTTGGACCCCTTAGTACCAATTCAGCATTGTTTAAATGCCATAGCCTACTGGAATACTTTTGCTGACCATGTCCATCCCTTTATGAACAGTGTTCTCATCTTCTGATGGCTGCAAAGAGCAGGATAATGCACCATGTCACAAAGCTCCAATCATCTCAAACTGGTTTAACATGGCAATGAGTTCACTGTGCTCAAATGGCCTCCACAGTCACCACATCTTAATCCAACAGAGCATTTCTGGAATGTGATAGAATGAGAGATTTACATCATGGACGTTGAGCTGGCAAATTTGCAGCAAATGTGTGATGCTATCATGTCAGTATGGTCCAAAATTTCTGAGAAATGTTTCCAGCACCTTGTTAGATCACCTTGTTAGATCTACCGTGTTCCAAATTATTATGCAAATGATATTTTTCCATGATTTTTCTAAATACTTGATGCAAATGACAGTCAGCATAATTTTCAAGTCATTAACCATTAGAGTATAAATTGAATGTTATTGAACAAACCTCCCAATGATAACAGTATTCTTTACAAAAATAAAAAAACTTAAAATGCACTGTTCCAAATTATTACGCACAACAGAGTT
>VUQH01038822.1:0-24874 GCA_015106775.1 Etroplus canarensis | reverse complement strand
ATCAGAGGGACAGCTCATGTTGAGAAGTTTGAAGACAAAGTCAGAGAGGCAAGGCTGAGATGGTTTGAACATGTTCAGAGGAAGTGGATATGTCAGGCAGATGATGTTGAAGACCACAGAGAAGGTTCATGGATGTAGTGAAGGAGGACATGCAGAGGGTTGGTGTGAGGGAAGAGGATTGCAAGGGATAGGGTGAGATGGAGGCAGATGATCTGCTGTGGTGACCCCTAACGGAAGAAGCAGATAGAAGAAGGAGAACTGTCAAATACGCCATAAAACAGACCATTACTGTAGGTTTACATTTCGAGGTCATGTCTCAAAGACTGTGCCATGCTTCTCTGTGACATCACAAGGTCACCAGTTCAGGTAAGGTCAGTTGCCTGTAATACCCACTTTAGTGATAAGGTCATGGACCTGAAGTGTTCTGCTGTGCTCATACAAAGATATTCTAACAAATATATTATTAAACTCATTGTGCTCGCCTCTGCAGGTTCATACCTTCATCTGAAACACTTAGAATGTTAACAGGAAACACAGAACAAACGTTTATGCCTGACTAACGACACGAACGCCTCATGGTATCTTCTTTAGCAAACACTTTCTGCCTGCGTTCAGCAAATCCAGCGCACATGACGCGGCGCCGCGCCGCGCGTCGTTGTAATCCAATCACGGTTGACGACGGAATCCTGTCTCGGCGCCTGTTGGCTGGACCCTCTGTCAGTCATTTCTCAGGGCGTCGCCGCTTCTCGGCGGCTGTCAAGATCTAACCCGAACGGCAGAAGCAGTGCGCGAAGCGAGGCTTTTGTGCACAGCGATGTCCGCCTGAGACGCAGAGGTAAGGTGCGCCGCTGTCACACGAAGCATTTTAAAGAGTGTGCTCATGCCAGGCGTGGAGAGGTTACCGCCCCCTCCTGCTTGTTTTTAGCATTTGCCTTTGCTAGCGCTAACATTCGGCGCGTTGGTGGAACGCAGCTTCCCTCACGCCGTCCAGCCTTCGCTGACGCTGCTTTGTAATTCGCTGCGGTGTCGTTAGACCGTGAATATTTGCTGTTTGGGGTGAGAAAAGGCTGACAGCGGCAACGGTGATGCGGATGAATACACAACACAAGAGCTCAGCCAATCGTCTTCCTCCTTCCGAGACAAATACGTTGTCCTTTTTTTGGGACCCTCTCTGGACAAGACATTACAATGTGCGCTTTAAGAATTGATGCAGTCATTCTCTTCTTAAACTATATGGTTCTGTCCTGGCGGTTTTGACTCAGTCCAGCCTCTGGTTGCCTCCTCCCCTCTCCTCCCCTCTCCTCCCCTCCTCCCTCACAGGGTTGACATTCCTCACCTGGCCTCCCAGACCCTCATCCCGCATCAGGATGGAGACCACCAACAACTATGTGCTGATCCATGGGAAGAACATCTCCCACAACAGCCTGGCAGGTGCCGCTGTGGGACCCCACATGTCCATAGACAAGCTCTTTCCAGCTCTCCTTGAGTGCTTTGGCATCATACTGTGTGGCTACATAGCAGGCAGGTCGGTGACTGATCTTTGGACCAGTGTGCCAGAATACATAGTTCCCACAGACACGTTTTTCTTTGCCACGTGACCTCCTTTGCGAGGCCACCTTTGCTGGCAAGCTGTACTTGTTTATCTCCCCCGCAGATTTTACACTGTTTTGATGTCGGATTTGACTTGTGATCGAAATCATGAAAAGGCAAAAGGAGAAAGTCTGTGTAGAATCATTAAGTATGGAGAATAGAAAGAGATAGGGTGAGAATGGATCCATACTCATTAGCAAAGGAAAAGCTGAGCCATGGAGTTTCAGCAGTGCCACCAATTCAGTTCTGTGACGTGTACCTTTATCTTGTGTCGGCACGCAGCTTTTATACCAGTGAGCAATTCCAGGCCTACAAGTTTGTTAATGGTTGCGTTGGCGACGTTTCCTCAAGCGTCCTGAATGCACAGCTGCCTACAGCTTGGCTATAGCAATGGTATGTTGTGAGGTCATGTGGGAACTATGTATATAGAGTGTCTTCACGTGACGTCACCGAACCGGAAGGCGGCCATGTTGGAGATACTCACCGGTCAAAACAATCAAAGTATTGAAGTATTGATAATAAACAAGGACAAGTCATACATTTTTATTGAAAGTGTTAACATTTTTACCACTCTACATGACAGCTAACTAAGAGTAACTGGTTGTGAATGTGTTTTGTACATTACACGCACAATGGCTGTGACAAAGGATAAACTTACAGGAGGCAATATTTCAAGATCGCCACTGAACAAACTGGGATCCATTTCATAGGGATCTTCATCACCCAATTAACTTTAGTTTTTTCACGTAACATTCTTTTTCTTTGGTGTCCAGTCTTTTTCTGTACAGCTGTTCAGATGTGTGTGAATTTTTGCAATCAGATGTTGAAGCTTTATCATGAAATTTTGAGGTTTTGTCCATGACTGTTTATGCATCCTGTTTATTTTGAGTGAGCTATATCTCCAAGATGGCGCCACTTCGGGTTCCGGACTGGATTTGCGGAGTTTGTGACGACACTCTTTTGGCTGTGTAAATGCGAAAGTGGCCAGTGAGCAACTTCTGTGGCTTTTCTGTGTGTTTGTTCCTCCCCACAGGGCTGACATCATCACAGAGACCCAGGCAAAGGGTTTGGGGAACTTTGTGTCCAAGTTTGCTCTTCCAGCTCTCCTTTTTAAAAATATGGTGCTGCTGGACTTTGGGAACGTCATATGGGCGTTTCTGTGGAGTGTCCTGGTTGCTAAGGTTTGTGTCTCTTAATCTCTTACTTTCTTGGGATCATTGTGGTTTGAGGAAATTCCAGAAAAGAGAAACCTGATGTTGTTACAGTCCTTGACACATTTTACTGAAGAATAACAAAAACAAATGTGACCAGAGGGGTGTACTACAAATTAAGTTCTACATAGACATGCTGTCTTTGTGTTAGCAGGCTCGACAAAACCTCAAACCTCAGTGGGAGATAACGGTGATCACGATGGTGGTTATCAGCATTCTTTGTCAACCCATGCTTTCTCCCTTAGGATCTGTGTGCACTCACATGAAAGGGCGCATTCTACGCATCATTTGACTCTTCCTCTATGCAAAATGGATCAATTGAGCACTGTTTACTCCAGTCAGAAACATTATCAGATGAATCAGAATACTTTATTAATCCTGGGGGGGGGGTGTATGGGTAATAACAACCACAAAGGACGTCAAAGTATAATGTGTTGCTGCAAAGAAGACGAGAGCAATGCTGCTGAAGATCATTGATATTGGAAATTCATAAGTATTTATTTTACTTCTGAATTCACTGATCGTCAGGCGTGCACCAAGTGGTAAAATAAGTATATTCATTTGACTTAATATTTATTTTACTGCTCAGCGTGTGCTCGGTGCTGCTGTCTGTTTCTGACATGACAGATGCATGTTAGAGCTCTGAAACTTTAAATGTGATACACTTAAGCACTACAGGATAGTCAGTGCATTCAGTTCTGACACTCTCCCATTGCCTAATAAAGGAGACGGGGATATCGCTTTTGTCTCCAGATCAAAGTAAAATTGATATTATTGGTTGAATTTTGGTAAATAGCCTACGAATATGACCAATTTACTAATCTGAACTTACGAAGCTACGTCAGTGTAAAAGAGACTTTGCAGCAGAGTCGAGCAAACAAAACATTTATGCATTTTCTGCATCACCAACTGAAAGTCTGCGAATACCTGTGACAGTGCGACACAGAGTGTGCACTGTGTACCTTTACAGCTAGGCATCAGTTGCTGATATTAGTAAGATATGACTGAACAGGTTGTATATATAGAAGCATAGACTCTATGAAGCACATAAAGGATACTGTAAATAAAATAACCAGTGAAAACGTGGTGCTTCCAGACAATTTTATACTGAAACTGTCAGCATAACCTGCTCCGGACCAGGTTATGTGTTCAGCATAAGTTACCCCAGTGATATAGCTATCCTAAAAGACAGCCGCCATCATTACACTGAAAACTCTGACTCGCTAACTTGTTATTTTTGCTTTGTAGTACACCCCTCTGACCTCTGTGTTTCTACCCTGTGCGTAGGTGGCAGTGTTTGTGCTGGTGTGTGTACTGACACTGATGGTGGCCAGCCCAGACAGCAGGTACAGCAAGGCTGGTCTGTATGCCATCTTTGCTACACAGAGTAATGACTTTGCCCTGGGATATCCAATAGGTAAGATGGACGCAAAACACTCGTGTAAAACTCATCATTCAAAGTTAGGAGTGGAGGGAAAAGGCTTTATTTAAGACAGAGTGTGTATCTTTTAATGCTTCTCTGTCTTCACTTTTTCTAGTTGATGCTTTGTATCGGAGTACATATCCAGAATACCTCCAGTACATATACCTAGTTGCTCCTGTGTCCCTCATGCTCCTCAATCCCATTGGCTTTGCTCTTTGTGAGGTGCAGAGGTGGAGGCAGGCCAGCCTTCCGCAGCGAAGTAGTCTTGGCATCCTGGGAGTTGTAGTCTTACAGGTACATATGTTTTTGACAAATATAGAACTACACCTGTACATTCTATGTTTAGGAACTTTTAACTGAAGATTTATTTACTAATATTATCTTTTCATACCACTTCAAAGAACTGGATTATCTTCCCTCTCTCTCTAGGTGTTGAAGAACCCAATCGTATTTATGGTGATAGTGGGAATCATCTCTCACTTTGCACTGGGCCAGCAGATCCCCGTTGTGCTGTCGGAGTTCATAGATGGTCTTGCCAACTCATTTGGAGGGGCAGCATTGTTTTACCTCGGCCTCACTATGGTGAGCTGAACTGTTTTGTTTGTTTAGTTTGTTTTTCCCGAACTATAATCCATTTTACTTGCCATAAAGAATGTCATCAGCCGCCTCTTTCCTTGACAGGTTGGCCAGCTTAGAAAGCTAACCAGAGACACTGGGGTTGCTTTGATACTGCTCATCACAGCCAAACTGTAAGCGAAACCCAGATGGAGGAGTGTGTGCTTGTCATTGGTTTAAGGTGGCTCGAGTTAGTAGTTTTGTGTTAGAATGGATTTTAAATAGTACATGTACTGCATATGCAGTTGTTTAAAAAAAAAAAAAATGTTCACGTCAAGTTAAATATAATATGTAATGCAAGACGTGTGCTATGGCCTAAAATTGCTGGAAACCTCTCTAAAATAATGAATAATAAAATAAAAACTGAAACAAGCCAGGAAATCTTAAACAAAATTTCTGTTGCAGAAGCTCTTTGGGTTTAGTACTAGAATTTCTTGTATTTTTGTGTGATTACAAAGTTTAAAGCGTAAAGACTGTCTGTCTCTGTCTCAATGTCACCCTTTCAGCCTGATAATGCCGCTGGTCTGTAAAGACATGGTGGACATTCTGGACACTGGAGTGAACAGCACAAGTGCCAACCACACAAGTTTGTCCAACTTTGCTTTCTTATACGGAGTCTTCCCAACAGCTCCCAGTGTGGCTATCTATGCTGGACACTATAACGTGGAGTTAGAGGTGGTGCGTTCTCTTAATGTTGTATTTTCTACTTTGAACAGCAGTTTGAAAGGATTTTTTTCTTGCTGAAACAGCAAAGAGAAAAGAGGACTCCACTCTGGACTTAAAAAAGTCTGTTTAGCCTGACAAATTTCAAGCAACTGGTAACAATTGCATGGCAAGTCTCTGTGAGCTATGGACAAAAGTATTGGGTCACACCTCTTGCTTTCTGAATTCAGGTGTTTCATTCAGTTCCATGGCCACTGGTGTAGAAAATCAATCACTTAGCTATGCAGTCTGGCTTTACAAACATCTACGAAAGAATGGGTCATTCTAAAGAGCTCACTGAATTCAAACATGTTACTGTAATAGGAAGCCACCATTGCAACATTCTTCCTTCTTAAATATTCCGCAGTTGACTCTTAAGTGGAATTATTGCAAAGTGGAAGCATTTAGGAACCACAGCAACCAGACTATGTAAAGTTAAAGAGCAGGGTCACCAAGTATTGAGACACATAATGCACAAAAATCACCAACAGTCTGCTGACTCAATAACGGCAGAGTTCCAAACCTTTTCTGACATTAATATCAGCACAAAAACTGTGCACCAGGAGTTAGAATGGCAATTGTTAGCCAGGCCCTCTCGTCCAACAGAAGTGTCTGACCTCACAAATGTTCTTCTGGATGAATGGGCAAAAAATTCCCACAGACGCACTCCAGAATGTTGAAGCGAGCCTCCCCAGACGAGTGGAAACTTTTATAGCTGCAATTGCAGGTACCAGCTCCATACTAATCTCCATATTAAAGCTCCTGTAGGTGTAATGTGTAGATGGCCAAATACTTTTGTCCATTACCAAAACAAATGCAAGGCCATGAAATTTTAAATTCCTTGGCAGCTAATGAAATGTAGCTGTATCTGCCAGTCATATTCTTCAGCTTAAATAAAGTAGGACTCCTGTATGCTGACTTTTAGTTCTTCTGTGAAGTAAAAATGTCATTGTCAGAATCTGTTTCGGCGTTTTATGATAGGCTGAGGAAAGACTGGAAGTTAAATTTGTGATGCAGCAATTAGAAACACAATCTAGCTCTCTCCGTTAGGCTTACATTTGTATGAACGTGACTATATTAGTTTCAAGTTCAATCTTATTAGAATTTGGATTCTAGAGAAGGTAAAAGTGAAGAAAATGTTTGGAAATCTGTCGTTTAAGTTTTTATTTGTCTTTCTTTCTGTCTTTCTTAGGTGACTTCAGGGATGGTGATCAGTACGTTTCTGTCTGCACCAATCATGTACGTGTCCGCCTGGTTATTAACAATCCCTTTAATGGACCCAACTCCCCTGGTTACGGAGCTTGAAAATGTAAGCTTCAACATCAGCATCGTCAGCCTCGTTGCTCTGGTAAGTGCGTTTTGCGGCCTGTATTTCTGAATTCCCCCTGGTGCTCTGGTTCAGTCAGTGTAGCAGGGAAGAAGACTGATGTATGTGTTTCTTCATTCAGGTGTGGACCATAGCGGTGATGCTGCTCAGCAGAAAATTTAACAGAATTCCTCACCTGTTTGTGCTAAATCTTTTCCTGGCTCAGGTCAGCCATTCTTATTACAGTAAATTTATTATAATGAGATTTCATGTTCACTTTGGTTCATATTACTTGAGCACCCTATATTCACTCACGTTTTTCTCCTGTGCTTTTCTCTGCAGTTCCTCGTGTGCGTTAGTATGATCCTGTGGAACTTCCTGGTGAAACAACAGGATAATCTACTCAGCAAAATTCTCACCTTCGCTTTGCTCTATGGGTCGCTTTATAGCACATATATTTGGACAGGTAAGTGACTACTGTGAGTGGTTAAAGTTGCCTTGGTTCTTGTCAGTCAGATTGCACTTGGCTTACAAAATACGATCCATGATTAGTTTGTACACTTTGGTGTTAATATTTGATGATTTTTTTCAGGTTTAATCCCTCTCTGTCTGGCTCTGACTAACAGAGATGATCTGCTAAGACTCAGACCAGGAGTCTTCATGATTTTGGGTTGGGGGTAGGTCAGCACACTGAAATGTCTAAGATTGAGAATAGAATGAAGGAAGGAATAAAACCTCTAAAATCTTTGCTAATGTAATTATTTCAGTCATTCCTAAACATTTGAAATGCTTTTGTGGAGGCAAGAAAAGATGAAATACTTTTCTTGTGTGAAATCAGTTATGGAATTATTGATCCTCTGTGCACAGGGTTCCCTTCTTAATGGTTGGAGGTCTTCTGATATCAGGAGAGAGGACTGATACCATAGACTCTGCCTTCTTCTACGGCAGAGCCCAGGTTGGAACACCACCTGCTGCAGTTCCACCTAACAATCAGTGTTCTGAAGAATCATTCTGAACTCTTTGAGCATTTCTATTCTTCTGTCTGCTCAAGTTTTTCACTTCAAGTTCAGGTTTAATGTCATCTGTTGAGAAAAAAATTCTTATACTAAGTTAAAGCAAAAAATACTAATAGGCCCTCTAATTTGACATATAATTGGTGATTTTCAGAAATCCTAAAATAAGTTTTGTACAGGATTTTAAGTAATAATCTTCTCTGCTTCTCCAGATAATCAGTACTGCAGTAGTTCTTGCAGTCAGCCTGGTCCTGGGTGCATTATCTCTGATGGGTCTCAGCCAGGGAGGCCGGGAGCAGAGCGGCTATCAGGCTCTTAGCAGAGCTGGTGTAACAGGCATCAGTGATGAGGTGAGGGACCCAGGTGGCCTGGAGGATCCACACCATCAGCAAGAGCAGACACAGATGTCAGATGCACTTGCTGTCGGCATCAACTCAGGTAGTTCCATTCTACCAGTCTGTCATAATCTGAACATGTCAATAAGAGTAATGGATCTGTCTCTCTGTTATCAGCGAACCTGTAACCGATCAGTACTTTCCGGATGATTTACAGTAAATGTGTTACTTGTTTCTGTTGTGTTCTTCTGCAGACCTCCACGGCTTCTCTCCTCTCCAGCCTATACCTGATATGATAGCCAGCACACAGAGGGAGCACACAAACAGCACAGGTAACAAAACACAAATTTAGTCTCAGTATTCATCCATTCACTATGAATTGTGAATGTGTGCATGCATGAATTGGTAGTAAAACATGTACGTAAATCAGTCAGACACATAGCCAACAATATTTTGTATAATTGAAGTTTATTTTGCGTAGTCATAATCTGAAATATGTTTTACTGTGAAACTTGGAATTTTAGAGATGTACTTGCAGTATTAAAAAAGCAAAGAAAAAAAGACTACATTAGCACAAATTTATATCAACCTGAAAATAACAGGGAGCAAAGTTTTTCTTCAGTCATTTTGGAATTTCTTAAGTCATTGTTTTTCCTCTTCAGGCCATATTGGGGTACTGTGTGATGGACATCAGCAGAGCGCTTCCTCTTCCGAGCAGCCGCTGAATCTGCCTCCACCTGGGCTTCAAACCACAGATGATAAACAGACGGTCAGACATGTTTTGCTGTGTCTGCTGCTCATTGTCAGCCTACTAGCGGTAAGGATGAAATGCTCAATACCTCTTCATGTGGGCATTTTAAAAAAGGGAAAATGTGAATGGAGCAGTTCAGTTGCTCCAAATGAGCGCCATGTGATCTGTCTCTCGCTGGATGTACCCAGACAGTAACCGCATAAAAACCAAAGAGAATAATTCCAGGATGCAGATTATCTCCTGATGTGTGCTATACTTGAAGACCTTATGTTTTCCCGATATTGTCCAGAATTCACGCGTGAAACCAACTTAAGGTAGTGTTGTGTTATCAGCGTGATGTGCGAAAGCGTTGCAGACGTAACCAGCTCTAGGTTAGTAGACGTGTAGTGCTGTCTTCATCTACAGCACACGTATTAAAATAGTATGCTGGACCCCATGCCAAATACTTGTTGATAAGTATGTAACTTCATATGGGAAGCTGTAAGGAAGAATATCCTGGTGTCTGATTGGTGAATGTCTCTGTCTGAAGAACCTGTCCAGCTGTCTGTGGTGGTTGTTCAACAAAGATCCAGGAAGACTTTACCTTGAACTGCAGTTCTTCTGCGCTGTGGCAAACTATGGACAGGTAACACCTTTTTGTCTCTGCGTGTACGTGCCTGTGCATACATTACACATAAACTGTTGCGAGTCCACATTTAACTGTATCTACTGAATTTCATTTTTAGCTCACCTGGCTGAAGGGCTGATGAGCTAAATTGTTCGTACTTTACAAAATTTGCTGCTCCTCTCACAGTATTGCTCAGATTTTAGTGAAACTTGCAAACAGCGATCACCTAATGGGTTTTCACCCAAACTGTGTTCAAGGTCAAAGGCCATATTTATCATTTTGCGGGCACGTTTCCATTTTCACAAGAACCGCTACTCCAGCCCTCATCGTAATGTTCATAAAATAAGTGTCTGTGGGTGCCCCTCGGCCATCTATACATAAATGTTAGGTTTATTTATTTCAAAATAATGTCTGAAGCTGGGTTGAGGCCGGTCAAGATCAAAGTAACATAACTTCCCTTTTTTACAAGCAGGAAACTTGAACCACTTTCCACTGTCACTATTCTTTTATCCACTACTCCTGTCATGCTGGCAGACTTTCAGTGGTTCTCTTCTTTTAGATGGTGAACCTGCTGCTAATGGAACAGTGATAGCTTGAAATATTGCTTTGCCCCACATGTTGCATAGCACTTAGATGTTGCATCCTGTTAGATTTTGATGATCATGAGCATGGAAAGAGTGGTCCATTTGGTTGACTCCCAAATTAAAATGGCAGGTCTTCCTGTCCCCATTATTGCTTGCATCAGTAATCTGGTCAATGCTATGACATGCTGACACGTTCACAGATTTTCATGCTTTCTCTGGCTATGATTACTACTGCCCACGTACTTCCTGAACATTTTCATTAGATGGTGAGCAAGATTCATTTTTCAAGCCTCGTCGACTTTTTCAGTGGATTTTAATTATCAATGGTCATCTGTATTGCACACACTAATGAAAAGAATGTACGCCACACTTAACAATAATCTGAATTGTGATGATCTTGAGCTAGACGAGCTACTACATCACTGACGCTCCGGTCTTTTTGTCCCAGGGTTTCTTATCCTTTGGGATTTTTGGTCTAGACAGACACCTCATCATCTTGCCTTTTAAGAAGAGGTAAGATGAGACTTGAGGAACGTGTTGATGGTGGTTTCCAAATAAATTTGATTATAAATAAAAAAATTGGGACTAGTACGAAGTTTTTGTCTTTCATAGATTGCTTAGCTTGTGGCAGGGCAGGGATGGTGAGGATTTGAGTCCTTCGGGCGTGCCAGAGGAGGTCAGGCTCACCTGTACCCAGTTTGTCCGCTACCACAAAGATCAGTGTGTACAAGACATAGTACGCACGCACAGGTATGAGTACTAGTTTGTGTTTTTTGTTAAGGCAGTTGTTTCTGTTACATAGTACATTGTGTTATTTTTGAAGTACATTTATGTTTGATTTCCCCCCCTAACATTTGCTCATTGTATGAATTCCCTCTGTTAACAGAGAAGTGCATTTAAAGCATGAAAAAAAAACTTCATGGCTCTGTCTTTGAGTATTGTTTCTGTTTTTTTTTTTTTGTTTTAATTTAACTTTTTATTTGTGTCCTTGCACGATAAATCCTAATAATTACTGCTGATTTTTCTCGGAATCCTCCTTGCATGTTATCTCTGTTTGGCCTCAGTTGCTGGGGTTCCTTCTACACCAGATGGTTTTTGTTCTTAAAAAAACCCTCAACTTTAGACATTAGACATTTATACTCTTTATGTTTTACCTGTTGAATACAAAATGTAGCCACCCTACTACAAAACTCTACTAAAACTCTTGTGCTAGTTTTTTTTATAAGTCTTGGGTGCTGTTCTTCTAACACATGAAATCCTTCCCACTATTCTTTTCCCTTTTCTCTATCTTATTAATCCTTACTTTGCTTCCCCTTTTATTTCCCTTCCTTTGCCTGCCCACTCCCTCTTCTTTTCATCACCATCACCTTATAGTGGCTCAGGGGAGAGTGTGAACGCTTCGACAGGTGAATCCTTCCTCTGATACTAACAGGTTTGGAGGAGGACTGGTGGAGGGAAATGGAGTTCTGAGACATTCCTCAACCCACGACCCCCTTTACCTACACACACATCACGGTGTTCAGGAGCGACTAATCCATGATTTGCAGAATTTTAACCAAAATCACGATCCAGCTAAATCCAGCAGTCAGTGTTCGCTTCCAGGTTGGCCCCACCCAGAGCCTGAGAATGCACAGCAAGCACATATTCCCAACCCGGATGCACCTGAGGAGCTTGTATCCCACGACCCTGCTAGGTCTGAACACCAGCATGGTCTTGCGTCAAACGCGCCCCGGTTTCATCAGCATCCCCCGTCCCCTCACGAAAGCGTGTTTCGAGGCAGCGAATTGGTGGACTGGCTGGTGGAACGAGGCCTCTGCGCCGGACGAGCGGAGGCACAGCTCTATGGCGCCCGTCTTCAGCAGGGAGGAGTGTTGGAGCACTTGACAGGCCAGCACAGCTTCAGGGATGAGCCCGGCTTGCTGTACCACTTCATACAGGAGAGAGGGGGCTCCAGAACAAGGGAGGAGGAGGAGGAGGAGGAGGAGGAAAGAAGGTGAGGGAAGGCGAAAGATGCAACGAGTGATGAACTAGTGTTAGTACCAAGCGGCAACCACCACAGCTGAGCGCCAATGCAAAAGTGCCTCATGGTGCAGCTTTTCTAAAGGCCACTTAGTGCTAACTCTGGATTAAATGAGGCACTTGTTTACCGTGCAAAACCTGTGTTTTTAGCTCAAATTTGACATTCGCACCATAAAGCTATTAAATACAACATACTGACATTTGTCTTTGCGTATTCATGGTGGTTGCCGATTGATTATCCGTTAGAAAATTACTAGCTAGCCCTAAGTAGAGGCTGCATTTGCACTTGCTTGAAACAAGAGAAGCGATGGTTTTGTTTGTAGAGTCGGTGAAAAAAAAATTATAGAGAAAGGAAGAAAACAATCACTCCCTGCTGGTACTTGACCTATTCTAGCTCTGGAAAAAAAAATTCTCAGATTTTAGTTTCATTCATTTTTTTTTTATTGCTCTCATTTGGAGTCACTCAGAGACGACAGATGAAATTGTAACGTCCAGAATCTGCCCGTTATTGCAGTAATAAATTGCACGCTGTGTCTTTTTTAGCCACTCTGGTCTATGCTGACTACTTGCATGACTCAGCAGTACGGACTTCTGCTCAGCAATGAGCTTTTTGCACTGACTGAATAATTACAACACAGTCTTCACGTTTTTGAATTATGCAACTCGCTGGGTAACCGTCTTGTGGTGATGTTACAGAGGATGTTTGTTTTCTTTGCATCTTGTAATTATGTTGCAGCTGTGAGTTTAAAACATTTGTTAGTGACTGATATTATTCGTATTGTTGTTACTAAATGAATTCAATCAGCCAGGGTGGAAAATTAACTCATACTTGCCTCATTTGAGAATTTAGCCCAGGCCAAGCCTACAGTAATCTCACATTCTTTGCCTCTGAGCTGAACCCACACATAAAAAAGCATGTAGTTAGTTAGTGTGATTACTCATCTGTCCATTTGAATTTCTTGATCAATTTTATATGCCAGATACAGCCATAGGGCTTACATTGTCACAATTGCAGTCCTGATTTTGTTTCAAATGGCAGTTTAGCTTCTTGTACATGGTACACGAAACCACTGCTTAACTGTTTACAACTGTTACTGTACGAGGTTCAGTCATAAAGCTCCATGACTCTGTCCATTTACAAGAAATAAAAACGTGCCTGTTTTAGATTTTGCCATTGTGTCATGAAGGTAGTCCCGTTATCAGGATGTTGCGGCATAACTTCACCTTGGCAGTCTGACCCTGGGGGACAAATTTAAGGTGCGCCTGGTAGTGCCCCAGACCCAGCGTGCCACCTTTGGCCTTGGAAACCTCATGGTGAAATTTCAAGTGGTCAGAACAGGACATCCATCCAGGCCAGCCATGCTTGAAATTGTTCAGAGGTCACCTTAAAGGGGGGATGGGCTAAATTTAAAATAGTTTTATGTTGTTTTTTTTAGTTCATTTGCCCGATGAGCTAGTGCCATAACGAGTCATCCGTGATCCGTCCTTCGGTCTGTCCACAGTTCACAAGAATCTCTACTCCTCCTAGAGTATGATCCCCTAATGTGTCTTCACCCAGCAAGGTCATATTTTTCATTTAACAGGCACTTTTCCGTTGTCACAAGAATTGTTACTCGTGTTTATCAGAATTTAGAACACCAAATTGTGCTCAAGATCAAGTTCGTGTGTAGTTTTACAGGCACTTTTTAATTTTCACCAGAATCACTACTCCTTCTAGAGTATTATTTTTTTATTTATTTAAGCTTTATTTACTCCAGAGGTGAACTCTCGGGATTAAGAATCTCTGTTGCTAGCGTGTCCTGGGCTGACATAGGCAGCGTTAACCTAGCATGTATTTTGATGGCAGGAGGAATCGGAGCTCTCAGACAAAACCTGCTCAAGCACGGGGAGGGGGGGACGACACAGAGACTCCACACAGAGCTCAACCCAGGACCCTCTGGCTGTGAGGCAGCAGTGCTAACCACTGCGCCACTGTGCTGCAAATTGGTCAGATTTTAGCAAAACTTGCACACAATGATCACAAAAATTGCCCTCAAGGTCAGGACATATTTGTCATAGTTTGTGCGCATCCTGAGAGCATCGCTCTGACTGTATTGTTACTCCCAACTTTATATAAATAATAGTGTCTTGAGTCAGGCTAGGGCCGGTGAAGAACTAGATCTGTTGTCCTTGATATGACTGTTTGGGAGCCTGCTTTACTTCTCAGTGGATTTTAGTTCTCGTTAGTTTGTGCAAAACGGCCAACGAGCGATAAGAAAACGAATCACTTTCTTTCTGTGCTTCACACATCAGTCACCTGAGGTTTGTGAGCGGTCGCGAGACAGATAAGCTACTACATCCCTGATGTTCTGGTGGACTTTTTTAATGGGCAGAGTCACAAAACTTTATGATTGCACTTCTGTATTTGCCTGTTATGTTGCTGCTGTTTTACAGTATTGTTACTATGAAGTTTACAGTGTGTTGGTGAGGTTGTTGAAGATGGGTGGTAATATATGCACGTTAGAAAAAAAAAAAAGACTGGGGCACATATGAACGTCAAACTAGTGCTGGCTGTAATTTTTAATTGATCTACTGATGAATTTGGTTTTTGTGCATATACTTCCATCTTCTGGACCTCTTCCAGCCGCACTGAACCGCACTGGTTCATGCAAATCAGATCAGGTCCTTGTGTTTATGGAGTTTGATAAAAATGTGATTTACTCTTTTCAGAGTGCCTGCCTCAGCCAATGTGAAGGTGTGTGTGGTTGCATGAACAGTAATATCTGAGTTTCTATGTTTGGCGTGTGTTTGAGAGCACCGAGGAAGAAGCGAGACACTTTGACGAGGCACGACAGGATCCGTTAACTGTGGCCGTTTTTAAGTGTGTTGCTGTAAGTCAATCAGGGTCAGTGACTGACCGTAACAAAGGCACAAATAAAGAAATATTTGCATCCAAAATCCCAGGTTTTACTTTATTATTACGCATAACATTGATGCTAATTGAAAATTCACCACTATACTCTGTAGTAGAAGCAAAAGTCAAAAGCCATTTTATTATAATTTTTTACACACAGGGAAAAAATATAATCTCTTTTCTCTCTCGAGCTGATTGGCGTCGGTGGGTTGTGGCTCATCTTGCTGAAGGACCGACATGCTTATGTGACTGCAAGGCACCTGTCTCTGTCCACAATTCACAAGAATCACTGCACGGCCCACAGTATTGGTCAATTTAATCAAACTTACACACAGGGATCACCTAACGGGTCTTCACCCAAGTTGTGCTCAAGGCCGTATTTGTCGTTTTGCGGGCACTTGGTATTTGGTAATATTAATAAATGAACTAGGGATGCTGTCATGGATATGACTTTATGTTTTCCTATAAAATTAATCCACGTTAACTAAAATGGTACAGAGGTAGCACTTGCTGAAAACTTCAGAGAAAAAGTTAACAAATCTCAATTACAGTAATTTATTTTGGCTGTGTAAAGAAGAAAACGTATCACTTTTTAACTCTGCACTTCACACATTACAGCAGTCTGTGACTTTTGAGGGATCGTGAGCCAGATGAGCTACTGCGTCACTGACGTTCTGGTTTCTTACATTTCTTTGGTCAAAGAATAGGAAAGCAAAAATCTCATCCTCCGCCACTCACACAGAAGCCTTTTAAAAGCAACGTATACAACCCAACATAAACAAAAGACTGCCACTGCATTATGCTGATTAAAAAAAACAAAAACAAAAAACAAACTTGAATTTAGTTAGCTGTGACTAAACAGCATTTAAAAACAGAATTTTGGCACTTTGGGTCTTTCTCACATTTTCAAAGCAGTGAAAACACCAAATTCACATAAAATCAAGAATGGTAGCACCCTCTCTGGATACAGTAAAAGATTTGAAATAAAAGAACAAATTTACATTTACACAAACGATTATCCTAAAAATAAGGTTAATCATGAAAATCCACTATAACACAGACAATCCAGATTTGTAAAAAGCTTTTTCTAATTGTTTTTTTAATCCATGATATCTGACGCACGCTAGAGTTGCACCTAAATTAAAAAGTAAACTTTTCAGTTGTTGAATATTTTTTAAATAAAAAGCTACATTTTAAGACTTTTCTTCAAGCTCGCTCTGTCCTCAAATATTAACTTAATAAATATAAAAACACAATTCCAATCGATCACACATGAAGTGCAACACCATACTCTTATCAGCAGGAACACATGATCTGATCTCCTCATGCCTGCATTTTAAATATTAAGAAGGAGCTAATACCAGGCTGGAGGCTGGCTTTAACTCTTCACTGTCTGAGTTTAGTGAGGATGTGTGGTCCAACAGGCATCAACATGCTTTTTTAGAAACCCCCAGAGGGTCATTTTATAAAAGGTCAGTGCTAGGAGTAATCATTACGAAAGTTACCTAAAATTAGAAGATATATTTATGTTTTAACACAGTTCATTACTATAAATGAGTTCATAAAAGCTCCAAATAACAGCCTGTTCTAAATTATTCAGATGTTATTTCTTTTGTTGTAACCACCATGAAAGGTCACACCTCTTATTAGTGAAAACAGCTATATTAAGACACAAATGTAAGTGCTACAGGAATCAGAGACAAGTGATGTCAGCTCATTTAAAAGTCCAAATATGCTACATTTTCATCATTAAGTTTCCTGAACTGTACTGACTATAAACTGAGTGACGTGTAAGGAGAAGAAATTACAGTCTAGCTGCTCTCCATACACAGCAGAGCGATGAATAAAAAAAAATATTGAACTACTGTTCATAGGGTATCTAATCCAGTGTGTTTAAGCCAAAACAGACACCGTTAAGTACATATTTTTTTAAATAAAGAAAGCATTTTATGTACAGTCATGTGAAAAAAGTTTTCTCCAGGACTTTGTGTAGTTCTGTCAAAAACTAAGGACACCTTTACCGCTTGCATAGGAATTAAGAGGGTAAGTAGCAACCTAAGCAAATGCGCTTGATTAACTTGATCAGCCAGTGTGAGGACCTCTGTAAAAGCAGAAGTTTTGGCAGTTTGCTGGTCTGGATCATTCAGGTGATTGTTGACTCAGTGCCATCTCTGCAAATTCCCGCCACGCGATATCTGGAACAATGCCCTTTGGAGAAATGAGACCAAAGTGGGGATGTTTGGCCATAGTAAACAGCGCCACCTCATACCAATTGTCAAGCATGGTGGTAGAGGGGTAATGATTTGGGCTTATTTTGCAGCCACAAGACCCAAGAAATTTGAAGCTATTGAGTTGACCGCAAACTTACACCAAAAGTATTCTGTGGCAGGACCTTAAGAGAACTGTTCATAAATGAATGCCTGCAAACCTCACTGAACTGAAGAAACACTGAAAACAAACGTGGGCCAAAATTCCCCCACAGCGATGTGAGAGACTGATGAAGTCATACAGAAAATCATCAGTTCAAGTGCTAAAGCTATTAAATCATAGGGTGTACTTAGTTTTTCCACAGGGCCGCAAAGTCCTGTGAAAACGTTCCTTTTTCACATGACTGTATGGGAGTAAGCTCTACACACAACCAGAATTAGAGAAAGCCTGAACAGTACTCAGTGGCAGCTTGGGGGAAAAAATAAAACTCTATATATATATTTAAAAATGTCATCTAGAATTTTAAGGCACTGTAACCAATCAAATGCTGCTTGAGAGATCATTAACATGCTGCATAACAGATGGTTATCAGTTGTCCCTGAAATGAAAACTCACCGTATCACTCACATCACAGCAGCCAGCGACCAGGCTAGAAATTCAATTTCCACTAAGCGTTGGTTGTTTTAGTTTGATGTAGTTTAGATAAGCTCAAAAATGAATCAAGATTACTGTGATTTTGAAGGTCACTACTCAACATTAAGCAAGTCATTTTTCAACCGGGTATGATCGCTTCACCTGCTCACATGTTCTGATTTTCTTCATAATGTTTCATGAAGTGTTACGTTTTTTAGATGGAGGACTTCTGAAAGAGAGAAAGTCAGCGACAATAATGATCACTGCTTTGAGTGGTGAGTAAGACTTGAAAAGCCTTACAGTAAATGCCAGTCCATTTCTATCACCTCTGACACATGGTGAGACATTGTATAATTTATTTTTGTACTATATGTACATAGTTTTGTAGTTTATGTTTACACTTCTATTGCATCTGTCACAAATTGCCTTATTGTACTGTATATTTTTACTTGTATATGTAGATTTTATATTGTTTGGCATTCACTGTGGACGGCAAAGTAAGAATATCATTGTGCAGGGAAACGTGTTTCCTCACTGTGCATGACAAGAAGACTTGATTTAAGTACCTCAAGGCCACCGTAGTTGTGAATTGGTGCTATACAGGTAAAACTGAAATTAATTGTATTTTTGGAATGAATGAATGATCTGCTCTCATTATCAGATGTTTTGAGCACACAGAGAAGCTGTTGAGAGGCTTTAAATATCAAGAATGCGCTGAAAGTGTCAGTTAATGAAGAAAAAAAAAAAAAACAAACCCAAGAAAGCTATCAGTTTAAGTATGCCGTAGCAGTTAGCTCCAGAGGTATAAAGGAAAGACTGGTAAACCAAGGGGGAAGCCGTCTTTTCCTTTTCCTAATTATATAATCACAGGACAAATCAGGAGGAGGAGTTGATAGACATTTCTTCTGACAATTTCCAAACAAAAAAAAAATGTATTCTTCAATCAGACAATAATAATCTGCAGATTAATCAACAGCAAAATCAGTTGTTGCAGCCTTATGAGAGCCTATTTATTTTAATAATGATTTCAACATATTAAGATAATTTAATTAATTTCAAGGCTGCTGCTGTATTGCTGTAAATAAAACAAGATTGATCAGAGCATTTCACTAGGATTTGAATTATTCAGCCGTTTCTGAAAGAACTATTTAACTTCAGTGACCTTTAAGGCATATTTTTTCCAAGGAGAGCCAGAAATGACCAGAAAACTCCTCCAAAACCTAAGCTCTGTGTATTAGTAGTGAGACATGTTTGGGAAACGGCAGCATGAAAACCGGGTGTAACATGACCAGAAGACAAGTTCAGAACCGATCATACCCTAAAGTATGAAACCCTGTGGTGTTACCGTACAGAAATCTGGAGCCCATAAAAGGTCACATACCAACCAGTGGACGGGTTTCCCCCTCCTCGGTTCTTCAGACATTAAGCTACATTTAGGTCCTTTTTTTTTTTTTTAACCTCACGGTCATCGTCTCTTCCGGTTCTGCTTGATATCAGCCTGACTGGTTCCGTTGCTGTCCAAGCCTTCCACCTTAAGGCGATCTCTGCTGTAGTGTTTGATCAGTGCTCCGGGTACGAGAGCCACGAGCGCGATGGCGAGGAGCTGAGCCAGTGTCCACCAGGAGAAAATGTCATCCAGAGAGGAGATCTGTGAGAGGATGGACCCGGTGCGAACACATATGAAGTTGTAGGGGATCAAACCTGAAAGAGAGACCAGCAGCTGAGTGATCAGTATTTTTTGCCTTTTCCAGTTTTGCCTTTGTGTTTTGTGGGTGTGCAGTCTCACCTATAAACACAGAGAAGAAGAAAATAGGTATGGGGATGTTGAGGACAGGACAGGTGATGTTAAGGAACCAGTTAGGAGTCATAGGGAAGAAACGAAGGAAAAGGAGGAAGAAGAACAAACTGCTACGATTTTCCTCCACCTGACAGAGGAAGGAAAATGAGGGGAGAGGAAAAATAAAAGAGGAAATGACAGAAAATGAAAACACATAGGTGGTATAGAATATAAAGGAAACTGCAAGTGATTTGTGTTCCTTCCCCATATAAGCTGTTTGCAGCATAGTATGAGGTCAGAATTTAGAAGAGAAAAGGTTACGGGGCAATAAAAACGTGCCTACCTTCCTCTGCAGCAGGGACACCTTCTCGGGGAAGAAGTAAACCACATATTGCTTTCCAAATGCTGCAGAGAGCAGGAAGCAGAATGTGGAGCCTACGGTGGAAAGCATGCAAGCCAATGCCAGACCCTCCCAGGGCCCGAATATCGCACCAGCTAACATGTTCTGAAGAACAAATGCGATTTAAATCAGCATCGTAGTGCAACGCATTGCTCAGAAATCAACGATAAGAAAAAAATGTCGTCAGGACAAGTCTTTACAAATTGAGTGTTTAATCTTCAGAGGGGTGTCCTACGAAGCAAGATCAACATAGTCAGGCTTTCTTTGCATTAGATGGTTCAACAAAACCTAAAACCCCGGTTGGAGACATTATCAACTTTGCATGTTAACCCACGCTTTCTGTGCATGTCTGGCATACCATTTCACTCTTCTTCCTCAAAAAATGAATCAACTGCCTGCTCCAATCGGAGACATCAGTAAAGGAGCAGGTGATAGAGAGCTCCAAAAAAAAAAGGAGTGGGCTGTACCTCCTAATCACCGGTGTTTCAGTCAGCTGCATTGCCACAGGTGTATAAAATCAAGCAGCTGGCCGTGCAGTCCACCTTCCCGAACATTTGTGGAAGAATGGGTCCTTCTAAAGAGCTCACTGAATTCCAGCGTAGTACTGTAATTACAAAAAGCCATTTTGTGAAATTTCTTCCCTCTTAGATATGCTACGATCCACTGTAAGTGGAGTTATTGCAACGTGTAAGCATTTAGGAACCACGGCAACTGGGAGATCATGTAAAAGGTACAGAGCAGGGGTCACTGAGTGCTATGGATGGAATGATGTAAAGCACACTGGTACTGGAATCTGGAGCAGTGGAAACTTGCTGTGGAGTGACAAATCATGCTTCTCTATTTGGCTGCCTGATGGATGAGACCGGGTTTGGGGACTGCCAGGAGAACGTCACTTGCCATTGTGCCAACTGTAAAATTTGGTGGAGGAAGGATAATGCTATAGGATTGTTTTCCTTGGGTTGGTCTGGGCCCCTTAGTTCTAGTGAGGGAAAATCTTAATGCTTCAGTTTACCAGGACATTTTGGACAATTCTCTGCTTCCAACATTGTGGAACAGTTTGTGAAAGTCCCTTTGTTGTTCTAACATGACTGTGTCCCAGTGCACAAAGCAAAATCTATAAAGGTGCAGCTGGATGAGTTTGGTGTGGAAGAACTTGACTGGCCCTCACAGAGGCCTGACCTCAACCCCATCAAACACTTCTGGAATGAACTAGAATGGACATTGTGAGCCAGATTCTTGTGTCCAACATCAGTGTCTGCCCTCACAAATACTGTTTTGGACGAACGGGCCGAAATTCCCACAGGCACATTCCAAAATCTTGTAGAAAGCCTTCCCAGAAGAGGGGAAGGTGTTATAGCTGCAAAGGGAGGACCAACTCCATATTAATGCCCTCGTCACAAGATGAAATTTTAATTATTTTTAGTGATTTAATATCAGCGGTGATAAATATCCAACAAATACTGCTTGACTTTCTAATCTTTCTTATCAGCTGTAATACAAATAGTACAAAACAGACTTGACAGCAGTTTAGAATCATCCATAAAAGCTTTTTTTCTGCATCACCATCTGAATACATGTCAGTTCTTGTGATGCACAGTTTGTGCTGCTGCAACTTTACTGCGTGGATTCCTTCTGTGGCGTTTTAGTAAAAGACTCCTCTATAGACTGCATTTATAAAGTATACTCTTTCAGCACAGAATCCATCTAGCACTTAAAACATACTGTAAATAAAACATTTAGTGAAAATGTGGCGCATCTAGCTGATTTTATCCTGAAACTCTGAGCATAACCTGCTCCAGGCCAGGTTATATGTTCAATATAAGTCGATCTAACCAAGTAGAGGGGCTGAAAACTCTGACTTTAAGTTCAACATAGTTCGTTGATCCGTTAATCTTGCTTTGTAGCACACCCCTCAGGTTTTGTGATAATTAGTTTGTGTTTATGTCTCACCAAAAAGGAGGATCCAGGTATGGCGAAAGACTGTTTATACAGGTAGGCGCTACAGTACAGCAGCAGAACGTAGCCATAATGTTGTCTTTTGTAAAATTTGAGCATCTCTGCGAGTTCCCGCAGCTCATCCAGGTCAGACGGGAACTTGAGCCTGGATATTAACAAACACAAGAACACAGATAACCTATATCAGAATCGGAATACTTTATTAATCCCAGGGGGAAATTTCATTTTGTTACAGATGGTCAGTTATGTATAAATAAATAAACATAAATCCAAAGTTAAACACTATATACAATATGTATAAGATATGACGATAGAAAAAAAAAAAACTAGTCAAGGTGTCACAGTGGGGAATTATAGCGTTTGACGGCCACAGGTAGGAATGATTTCCTGTGGCGTCCTGTGGAGCATCGTGGTGGAATGAGTCTGCTGCTGGACGGGCTCCTGTGTCCGTCCAGCACGTCATGGAGAGAGTGCGAAGGATCGAGTCTCTCCACGGTCTTCATGATGTGTGATGTATTACACATGTATGTACACGTATTAAAAAAAGTTATGACTAAACAAATTAATACAATATCAATGACTCTGAATGTTTTTTTAAATTTACAGAACATAATGCACCACACAAACCATGTCTGGAGTCGTTACACGATTTGTCCAGAAAGGTGCGCCCCAACCCCATCATTTGCTCTCTGTACTGTCTGCAGCAGAGGATGCATCACAGCAAATCGGATAAAGGGACAGAGTCAACTCGTGATCGCATTAAGCTGCTGGCTGAAAGTAACTCACATTTATAGGAAGACCTTTGGTCTGGAAATATAAGTTGCTCTTATATAAATATTCAAAGATGAGAAAGGAAATGTATGTTGGTTTATTATTTATATCTATAAACTTACAGTATGTTGGAGTTACACTGAAAAGGGAAAATGATGGCTTCATTGTTTATTAACTTTTAGTAATGTGCTTCACAAGCTGTTCAGCATAGATTTTAAACGTACTAATTATTAGGGGACAGAATCACATTGCCATGTTTCCATAAATGGTTTTTAGCTGAAAGGCTGAAAAATACTTCATTAGTTACACCCTGCTGGTACTGGGCTGGGCCCCCTTTTGCCTTTGTGGCAGAGAATCAACAAAGTGCTGGAGACATTTCTCAGAGGTTGCCATCCGCACGCCCATGATGCAAATCCGCCATTCCACCACATCCCAGAGATGCTCCGTTGCATTAAGATGTGGTGACTGCGTAGGCCATCTGAGTAAATGTCATTGTCGTGTTCAGGAAACCAGTTTGAGATTATTTTAGCCGTGTGACACGGCGCGTTATCTCCTCCCTATCAGCTCGACGCAGTCTGGCCAATTCTGCTCTGACCTCTGGCATCAACAAGGCATTTTCACTCAAAGAACTGCTGCTCACCGGATGTCTTTTGTACAGTAAGCCCTAGAGATGGTTTTGAGGGAAAAATCCCAGTAGCTCATCAGTTTCTGAAATGCTCAGACCAGCCTCTGTGGCACCAACAATCACACCATGTTCAAAGTCACTAGACTGATGGCTGATGGCATATTTGCATTAAAGAGCACTTGAACAGATGTACCTAATAAAGTGGCTCGTGAGCGTACCAGCCACTTTATTAGGTACACCTGACTTCCACTGGACTTGACTGAACCTCAGCCAAAAATATCAGCATGGCAGGCGTAAGGTTTTAGGGAAAATGTATATTTTTAATCTGACTGAAATTACTCCTTAAACAGATCTGAAGCTTCACGCAAGAAAGTATAAACGAAAAGTTTTATATCAAAGAAAAAGAAGCAGGATCTGTCTGTGTGTGTGTGTGTGTGTGTTTATGTGTGTAAAGGCAAATGAGAGGGTAACAGGATACATCTGATTGAAGGACAGAAATAGTGTTGCTGTGTGCAGACTTGAGCAGAGGGTAGGAAGACACTTCTTAAAGCTCACATGCACACGCGTCAAAAACCCCCCCCGATGAAACTCAAGATGCTGGCTTTCTCTCCCACCTGCTCTGACATTCAGCATTCCTTGTTTCTACTGGCCAGTGAACAAATATTCTGCTCTGTCATTGGCCCGCAGGTTGATGATGCGTAAGGACTCAGCTACATGAAACCGCATGGGGCTGCATTCAAGGAAGTACATGTGTCCTCGTGGACGCTTTTAATTGGGCTTACACGCAACCACGTGAGAAACATTCAGTCTACACACACACACACACAAGTATACATAAATAGGGGTACACTAAGCAGTTTGGACACCTCATGGGAACGAGACTTCAGCTTGATGTGACGCTGGCCTGTATGAGGTTTAATTTCATCCACAGGATTTAGTTCAAAATTATTTTTAACGCCGACTGAGCTCTTTCTTCGTTCAATGGTTAATTATGATTGGAAGGTATCAGAAAACACATATTTTTTTGTGCTGTCCAGCAAAAATAATTTAATAAAACCCTTAACAACAAATCCTTACATTGAAACCCCCCCCCCCACACACACACGATTAAACTCAGATTTACAGTGGGTACGGAAAGTATTGTAAAGGGTGCTTCTACTCAATACTGAGCACAGGGTCTGAATACCTATGACCATGTGATATTTCAGTTTTTCTTTTTTAATAAATTTGCAAAAACTTCTACATTTCTGGTTTTTTTCTGTCAAGATGGGGTGCTTAGTGTACATTAATGAGAAATAAAATGAACTTTTTTGATTTTAGCAAATGGCTGCAATGACACAAAGAGTGAAAAATTTAAAGGGGTCTGAATACTTTCCGTACCCACTGTAGCTTAGAGACTTTAGTTAGATTATTTTGTTTAGGTTTGCATCACACCACAGACACCTCTACCTCTAA
>VUQH01038821.1:0-12225 GCA_015106775.1 Etroplus canarensis | reverse complement strand
CCTCAGAGACCCTTTGCTTACTGGTTAATGTTCACACACAAACATACAGATACATTCCAGCATGTGTTCATCAGAAAGGCCATTGCAAAGTGACAGTGGCGGGATTTTGAAAGGGGGTTGATGGCATGGGGACATGCTGCTTAATGTGACATCTGTCGTATAACAGTGTGTTCCAGCCAGAGCAGAGGGCTCCAGGCCACTAGGGCTTTATGTAAAATATATTGTGGAGGTCACTCTCTGCTGCTCCACTGAACCAGGCCATGATCCAAACTGCTGCACAAGCTGGCTCCCAGTAATGTATCAGCAAATAACATCCTAAGAGGTATATGACAAATGCTAATGAAGACTGAAAACTAGTCACACAGCATGGATATTTTGAGGAGTGTTATCCATGGAGAGACAATCACAGTTGTAACCTTAATTGGTGGCCTAACTGATGATTATTCTATTTAGCTATGTTAGTTAAAGGGTCAAGGTGTTGTGCATGCTGACTTACCAGAATACCTTCCTGGAATTATTGAATTATTGATAGTATAGTAATGATGGAATAGTTCCACTCGAACCTTCACTTGCATCAAAAAATGCTGTGAAAAAAACTCAAGCTGAGCATTTTAGCCATCTTTATCTTAACTTTTTCACACAAAATGTGACAAAAGAGGAGTGGGCTGAATGAGAAACTGAATACAAGACACACTCACACAGCCATAACATTTCAAACACCAAATAGGCCTATACTACTGTAAATACCCTGCCTAATCATCCCATTTGACTCTAATGCAAGCTATAATTTACTAAAAAAACATCTTTGTGTATTAAATAAGACTTCAAGCTTGAAAGGCTTGAGATCATAAACTCCGCAGGAACATGTTTACAAGTGAGAAGAAGGGACCTTTTCCTATAGACTTCTAAACAGTCAGACTTCTTTTGAAACCAGAATTGCAATCCTCCTAGGCAATAGAAACAATACTTCCACAGTGGCTTCATTTTCAGACATGGAAGCTACATCCATTTTTTTGACATACAGATTTATTTATTTTTATTTTTTGTACTGATATTATTACTTTTGATTGTACATAGGCAGATTGATAGCTGAACTGAACAAATGTACAGAGTTTGCAAAACTGATGGATTCAATCTAACAATTTTTTGTAATTTTGAGGTTGTTTATAATTTGTCAACTATTCAAGGTCTTCCATCTTGTCTTTGTTTAAAAAGGATTTAAACATATTAGTACATTAAGAATAGAAAAAAACAAACATTTTGAGTCATTTAGAGTAATATACAGTACTGTGCAAAAGTCTTGAACCACCATTTTATTTCCAAGCAGCCAAACTATCTTCAGCAATAGTTCTCAAGGTTTTCTGAAGGTCTTTCAAAGTTTTTCTTTAGACATTGGCTGCGTTTCCCTAATTTTCTGTCCAGTTCTTGTACCTGACCATTCTCTGAGTGACGTTTTTTATTTTTTAAGCCATATAACACTCATCTATGAACAGTATCTGAAAGCCATGCCCTTCAGAAACAGGGAAAAAAAACCCAGCAAAGACCTAACACAGGCCAGAGAAATGCATCTGGCCCTTCACTTAATCCATCTACTGTTCACTGAAGCCTCATCAGAAATGGTCACAGTGGAAGGGTGTCCCCCAAGAGGCCATTCTTAAGGAAGGGAAACAGGGAGAAAAGGCTGAGGTATACTAAATTACACAAGAACTGCAGGGAAAATCAGTGGTGACAGGACTTATGGAGTGAAATTTTTGTTTCAAATTGTAATCAATAAGCACAGTAGATGTCAGGAGAGTTGTGCAACAGTGAGTGTATATAGCCTTCTGTAAAATATGGTGGCTGTCATGGCTTGGGGTTGCATTTCAGCCAGTGGTGTTGGTGATCTTTTTGGTTTTGGGGGAAAAAAAAGATAAAATATGAACACAGAAAAGTACCCTTAGATTTTGATCCACCATGCAATACCGTTTGGAAAACGTCTGATTTGCCGCTTTGCAGCTGATTACCTTCATTTTTCAGACTGACAGTGATCCTAAACACACTGCCAATGCAGTAAAAGCCTAGCTGGATAGAAAAACACACACAATGGAACACTATCAGTCATAGAGTGGCTTTTCCAGAGCCTGAACCTCAACATTACTGAAGCAGTGTGGGATCACCTTGAATGACAGAGAATGGAACAAAAGGCGGCCGAGATGCACAGAAGAGCTTTGGAATGTCCATCAAGAAACCTGGAGAACTATTTTTCACTTTAAGAAATTGGAAGAAAGCTTGCTGAAGAGAGTTCAGGCTGCTTTAAAGAATAAAGGTGGTCATACCAAATATTGACTTTCAAGCATATTAGAATTGTGCAAACTCTGCTTTTGTCTCATGAACTGTATTTCCAGTTATGTTTTCACATTTCCACAAATCATTGCACCCATTTCTCATTTTCCCAGCAAACTATAAAGAAATGAGTGTTTGCTCAAGACTTTTGCACATCACTTCACATATGCTTTGATCTTTGATGTTTAATTCAACTTGATATTCTTTTTTTATTTTAAGATGATGATGGGCCTTCAACTTCTCTCTTGTATTCATATCAAGGAGACGTCACAGTGGATTAATCCACATCGATAATTTAGCAGAGGTTTTAATATATCTGACCAAATTTGTAAAAAGCTGGGCATAGGTGGCAAAAGTACACAAAAAACTGCAGTAGAAGTTAAAGTACTAATATTTAAACAAGTAAAAGGGAAGTACAAGCTCTGAAATATTCTCAAAGTATAAAAATTAAAAAGTAGCCCTTTGAAGGGCATTTTCACAACCTATTTTTGTGCAAAACTGACTGAATCCCAGGTCATATTAATGTAATTGTTAAATAATATTGGTATAATGGGACAGCAACTTTGTTTCACCTTCTATCAGTTATTTTAATGACTCTACCCAGAGAAAACAATCATCTTGTGGAACACAAGCAGTTAAAAACAGAGCAGACAGCAGATGGGGGACATATCCTCCACACCTAAACAGAAAATAAGAATAGTGCTGAAAAAGATGCAGAAAATGTGTTTTTGCCTCTTTCATCTCTACACCTTTTACGTCAAACCAGTTTGATGTTGGGAAGTTACCTAATATTGTGAAATAATGATGAACAATTCCACTCAAATGGGTAAAACCTAAAGTAACAATACAGTCAACACGTAAGCAACACTTGTGTGCACAAGTTGGTAGTAAAAGTATAAGCCATCAGAAGAATAAATATTCAAGTAAAGGACAGATACCTGAAAATTCCATTTAGGTAGACTAATGAAGTATTTATTACTTCCCATCTCTGTTAATGGGATATCCAGTTTCCCAGAGTTAATGTCATTGTTGTTTTGTAATTCTTTTTACTCTGGTTATTGGTTTGATCCACTTTGTGTGCTCTGGGGTTGATCATATTTGGTCACCAGTGTGATAGGTGCTGCATTATTTGTTCTTACGTCATAAAAATACATTTTAGACATTTCAAAAAAGAGGAAAATAAACTGCACATTAAATTATGGACTGGATTATTATAGGGCTCTTCATTAATTAGTTCACAGTTGTATATAATACATAATCAGGCACTATCACTAACCTATTCAAAGTTCTGTACACTTTTCTAATCTATTTCATAATGTACAAGATATATATTACAATTAAAGAGACAAGAATTAAAATGGCAATGTTAAACAATGGATGAACTAAGAATCTGCAAGGCCCAGTACAAGATAAACAAGGATTTTTTTTTTTTTTTTTTAATATTTAAATCATGCAACAATACTCTAGCAATTTCAAGAATAAAAATGTGGAGCCAGAAATAAGCATAAGAGGTCCACTTTATACTTTCAAAGGCAGATTTGAGATGTGAAATTCCATCTGCTGAGGAAGATCGTGTCTAAGCTTCACGGGCAGAGTTCCAGTAATTTCAAAGTTCTTCTACTTTTTTCATGAACAACTAACATAGCTTCTAAATCGTTTGCATCAACAGAAATATGAAGGCTGTAAAACTGTTCTTGCAGTTGTTGAAAAGCTTTTAGTGAGTGATAGCATTCAATTTCATGTTCTGGGATGGTTCCACTTATTTGGGATATCTTGGTTTTTGGCCTCAGAGTTACACAGGGTCATTATATTGCCATACAAAAAGTCTCACAATACGCAATAACAAATGATGCCTCTGAAGAAGCAATAACCTTGGTTGTTGTGATAACTATTCCCAAGTGATGCCATTCCTTCAACAAGATGGGACAGCTAGAGAAATGGGAAACAGACATGTTCACCAACTCCTTTTACCAGTTTTCAACATCCTTTCTTAGAAAACTTTAAAAGACACTGTGTAATACCCAGAATTCCTTATATTTTATATAAGAATGCTATATCAACTAGTGACAGAAACAAGCCAATTTAAATATTAAAGTTGTTTAATCAATCAATTTTGATTCAGTCATGAAGAATTACACATCTAGACCAGAGGTGTCAAACATAAGGACCAGAACTGGCCTGGCAAAGGGTCCAATCCAGCTGACTGGATGGCTTTGGAAAATGGGAAAATTGCAAAGAAAGTAAGCATAAATTTCAGGCTTACAGTTCTTTGGTTTACAAAGAAAAACATTACCCACAGCCATTTATACTACACTGGAATAAGTAAGTAATAGACAAAACCATCAAATGACAATGAAAAAAAGGTGTTTTGTAATTGTCAAATTCCTTTAAATAACAGAATAGTTCCTGGGTTTTTTTCATGGGGTTTTCTATTTTCTAAAGTTTAAATCCAAAGAGGTGTGATAATGGATTTCTTTGCATTTTTTCATAATGTGGAAAAACTGAGATATTGGAGTTTATTAAATGTGGACATTTTCCAAATGTAACTACATTTTTTTACACTTACAGCCTCTCTTACTTTCTTTTTAAATTCATATATGTATGTATGTAATTCGGCAGTAGGGCTATTGGTCCGGCCCAAGTAAGATTTAATTAGATTATATGGCTCATGGAGTAAAATTAACTTGATGCCCCTGGTCTAGACTGAGTAAAAAGATTTGTTTTGTTTTGTTTTAAAGTAAATGCACCCAATAATTTTGAGCAGTCCAGGCAAACAAATGCAAAAAACATTTTTAAAAAAAAAATTAGACAGTGATTCAACACCATATTAACATGCATCAACATTTAGTTTTGATGTACAGACATGTACAGTATATTGAACTAAAAAAATATAATAGCAGTGCCTTGTATATAATTATTTTGATTTTGTATTTCTGCATATCATACTTAAACAGTGACCTATTCTCAGCATTTGCAATATTTTAAAGCATTATCCTTTTTCATACCTAAAGTTGCAGATGTAAAATGTTATCTTGGTAGCACACAAAACACAGTGATAAAAACTCAGTTTTTCCACCTGTTTTTTTTTTCTCAACTGAATCTCAGAAAAAGCAGCAATCTACCATCAATGACAGCCATCTATTTTCGAGAACAAAGACAGAGACTGAAAACAAGAAAAGACGTGAGTTTTTTTCTTCTCCTGAACTTTAAAATGTCTGCAGTGTATTGTCACGGCCCAAGAATGGAACTCCATTGTTCCTTTTTGTCCCCTTAGAAATAAGATTGAGTGAAAGCACTTTTTTCTCTAGAGTTAGCCTTGGAAGCGCTATAATGTTACCAGTTCTAATGGCAGTAAATTATGCTGACTAAGTAAGTGCTATGACGGCCATCCGCCAAAAGACAGGACTTGAGCCTTCTGCAAAATTTCAGCAAAACAGGTGAGAGTATATTGAATTCTGCATCCACATACCTTGGGTGAAGAACAAAGTTCAGTGTTAAAGTTGGTCTTGGCTGTGAAATTGCAATGAAAGCAGCCCAGCTAATCCTGCGGAGAGCCATTGTGACGCTAATGATACACCAAGTGTATTCCTTCTGGTTTGTCCTACTGACCCAGGCTCACTCTTATCAGGCTTTAAGGAAGCCAAGGATTACATCAGCTTTGTTTGTTTGCTGGAAGCCAGAATGCAAGTTAGAGACCTTGTTCTTGAGAAGCTGACAAGGGCATCTACCAGTGCTATTTGCCAAAGAGAAAATCATCTACTCTTCCCTTCATATAGAATATAGATTTTTCATCACTTGTCCTTTCTGTTGGTGTATATATCCTAAAGCAATATATACTTACAAGTCTCTGCTATTTAAGAGACTCTTACAGCTCTGTGTTATTACTCGAGCAGATCCATAATATTAGTACATGAAATTTTATGAATTTTTTACATGTAATAGTCCTGCACTGTTCAAGGATTAAAACATCAAATCTGTCCCACACCTGTAAAGCTTAGTATTTGAAATCTAAACTGTAAATGATCAATAGTAGACTGATGGTACTACACAAGTGTGGTTAACATCAGGAATTAAAAAAATCAAGAAACATAATTTTTCAAAATTGCATTTCCTCCAAAAATAAAAAGGACTGATATGTCCAGATTACAGGTTTCTGCATGAGGTTCCAGTATTTCCTTTGGATTATTTTAACTTGTGATTTCATCTGCTCAAACTGATTGCACCCTCAGAGGCACACTCATACGTACTTCTCTGAAACTGCGCATGCTTTTTGGATAACTGGCATGGTCTATACACATCAGTTAATTTCTTTAAATCTTACATCATAGCAGCATTAATGAAAAAAAAAGAAAAGTATTGATTTCCTCTTCAACTTTAAGGACTGATAAATAAATCTGGTAAAGATTAATATAAAATAGCAGCACTGGATGGTATTTTCGGGGCCTCTCTCTTTTATTTTTGCCCAAGCAAGCACCTAACAGATTGCTACCAGTATACAGCACTGTGCAAAATCTCAAGCCACCACTCATTTCTTTATATGCTTCTGGGAAAATGGGGAGAAAGATGCAACAGTTTATTGAAATATGTGCAAGCATAAATGAAAATACAGCACCTATGGCAAAAACAGAGTTTGTACGATTCTAACGAGCTTGAGAGCCAATATGTGGTATGACCACCTTTATTCTTCAACAAAACGTGATCTCTCTTCAGCAAGCTTTCTTGTCATTTCTTAAAGTGAACTTCAGGAATAGTTCTCTAGGCTTCCTGAAGGGCATTCCAAAGCGCTTCTTTGGATGCTGGCTCCCTTTTGTTCCATTCTCTGTCATTCAAGGTGATCCCACACTGCTTCAATAATGTTGAGGTTCAGACTCTGTGGAGGCCAATCCCTGACTGATAGTGTTCCATTGTGTGTGTTTCTATCCAGCTAGGCTTTTACTGCACTGACAATATGATCATTCTCAGTCTGAAAAATAAAGCTGTTGCCAATCAGATTCTTTCGAGATGGTATTGCATGGTGGTTCAAAATCTGATGGTACTTCTCTGCAATCATATTTACATCTGTCTTGACCAGCTCCACAAACACCACTGGCTGAAATGTAGACCCAAACCATAATAGAATTCCATTGTGTTTCACAGATGGCTCTATATACTCACCAAAAATTTCAAATTTGATTTCATCACTCTATAAGACCTGTTGCCACTGATTTTCATTCCAGTTCTTGTGTAATTTGGCATTCCTTCTTTAAGATTGGCTTCTTGATAGCTACCCTTCAGTTGAGACCAGTTTTGATGAGGCTTCAGCAAACAGTAGATGGATCAACTGAAGGGCCAGATCTATCTCTCAGGTCCTCTATCAGACCTTTGCTAGATTTTATCCCTATTTCTTATGGACATGACTTTCAGATGAGATTCACCTGCTTTAGATAGGTTTTAGGCCTGCCACTTTTCCTTTTGTCCTCCATTTGTTCGGTTTCCTCTTTTTTTAACACGCTGCACATCATGCCAAATTTTCAGCTAATGACCGAAAAAGCAGAAAAAAACGAAAGAAATTCAGAAAGCTTGGAGAACTATTGCTTAAGATCACTTAAAAAATGACAAGAAAGTCAAAATATATAGACATTTGGGTTGGGTCAAGACTTTTGCACAGTACTATACTGTACATATGAATCATGGGTACAGGTAAAGAAAAGAAGTTCATGCAGATAGTGCCCTCAGTCGTTTGTGTTACCAGTGACCTGTAACACTACTGCACTTAAACTAGAGGCCTAAGTCTTCCTTTTCCTTGGAGGTGTAATCAGGCCCAAAACAAGGTGAGTGGCTTCCATACACATTCTCTCCAGCATGTATCACAGACATGTTTGAAATGCATCAAAGCCTCCCATCCATCTGAGTTTTAAGATGTCTCCATGGAGATGATTGACGACAGAAAAAGGCTGCTCTGGTGAGAGGCCCCGAGTGAACAGATGAGATCACAAATCTCATCTCTTTCTCTGTCTCATTCTCTTTCCCCTGTCCTGGTCTCTCTCATCTCCCCGTCTTTCTACAACATACACAAACAGCAGTGCAACACACACACACACACACACACACACACACAGAGTGTGTAGCCAAACATTTTTTATCACTTTTTCCCCTTTCATCTTCTTGGTGTCAGTAAAAGGGGAAGAGAAAAAAGTTCAGGGCAAAAGAAAAGAAAAATCTCCCTGTGACTCAAGGTTTCTGGGAATATATGAATTGTTACTCTTCAGGATGAATTAGGGGACTGGTCATCTCTCAGTAGGTGGATCATTGTTTTAATATTCTGCTTCTGGAATAACCACAAGAAGATGTTTAATAATACATTATAATCAGTATTAATTCAGTGAGAGATGACTCTGTCAGTAAGTGCCCAGAAAATTTGTTATTTCTCAGAAAACTGATGTAAATGTGGGCTTTCTTGGAAAAAAGAGGCAGAAAACAGTCCAGTAATGGATGAGTCAGAAACATATACATCAAGAGAAAGTGTAATTACCACATTATGAACCATCATCTTCAAGTAATTTCGTTGATTTAGCATTTCTGAATCTTCTCAGAATCTTGGCTTCCACTCATGACCAGAAGCTGTGAAGCACCTTGACTCTACTATCATGTGCCTCTGTCATGCCATTCTATTGGCGTAACGACCTATCAATCCAGCATTTATACAACAAATTGTATTTAGCTGACTGTAGGCCAAGTCAATCAAAGGCTGAGCCTGCTGTGCATTTTGGCAAAAAGCAGCTATTAAACTGACTTGGAAAAGCTGGGAGCCTTTCTGTTTCCTCTACCTGACAAACAGAATGTAACCCTCTAGCAGTAAACTAGACTAGATTTCTTCCATTCTGTTCTCATGGGTGGGAGGAGACAGGTGGATGCATTTCACCCAGGTTTGGCACATTTAACCATATGAGATATGTAGTAGAGAGACATGCATGGCTTAGAGCAAGAGCAACAGATGGACTTGGTGTGTTCACAATGACTCACTATCCAAGAGGAACAGCTTGAAATTCTGATCAACTCCAATGTGAGTTGGCTCTCATTGTAGTAAATTTGATTCTCCTTCAACATAGTCCACTCTCTCCCACAAAGGGTCATCTGTGGACAACAATAAAATAATATGCTGACAAAAACCCAACTTCCCCCTTTTTCTTCCTCTCCCAATATTTATAGCTTGCATTTTTTTAAAAAGGCAAATTCTTTTTCTTTTTAACAAAATGAAAAGGCTAACTAAGATGTGTTTGCTTTAAGACAATGTTGGGTATTTTACATATTATATATTATATTTTACATATATTTTGAGAATAAGGTAAACTACGAACGTTTGGGCAAAATTATATTACAGAATAATGGATTAAAGGGTTTATCAGAATCAGAATACTTTATTAATCCCCAGGGGGGAAATTACATGTTTTAACTTTGGTCCAGTGGTCAGACTAATCAATTAAGCTTAGTGTGATGGCTAATGCATCAGAATTAGAACACTTTATTACGCCCAGGGGAATGGTGTGGAAAGTTTTTGGCTTGAATAAATAAATAAATAAATAAATTCACATAATCTTATCTGAGGAGGTAAGTTCAGGCAGCTCTCTGAATCGCTTTCTTCTTAGACTTCATGGAGTCATCCTAGACCAGAGCTAACTTGAACCTGCACTGAAGCTACAAGTAATTCTTTTGCTTATCTCCAGTGGTTCCCTGTGGCTATGAATGAATGAATGAACAAATAAATAAATAATTAAATAGAATCAAACTATGGTTATTTTTTTCTTGCAATTTTAATTGAACATTCCTGTGAAGGATTCTTTCGATTTTCCGATTGGAAAAATGACTCTTAATAGGGATATGGAGGGATGTAAATATAAATGGTCCATTAATAAACTAATTTTCTTCCACCACTAATGCTGCTGGCTTACCATTAGCTTGATCTACAGTTGGATTTTAGTCAAAATAAACTAAAACTTGCCTATGTTTTTTAACTTTTACTATTTTTAAAGCTTTTCGGGTACTGTATGTGTTGGTTATTATCAAAGTAGGCTAGAGTGGCCTGCATATCTTCACAGTTGCTCTTATTTAAAGTCAGCCTAAACATGCTAATGTTTTTTCTTTCCTCCACGTTACAACTGATCTGTCATAAAAAAAAATAAATAAATAAAAAAACCTAACCTTATAATTACATAATTTTATAAATGTAACAAAAATATGGACCTTTCACCTTCCAAGTGAAAGATCCTGGTTCGATTCCAGGTGGGGACACAAGCCCCTCTCAGCATGGAGGGTTGCATCAGGAAGGGCATCCGGCATAAAACCTCTTCCAAATTACCAGTGAGGATTAATCTGCTGTGGCAACCCCTTAGGGAGAATACAAGGGAGCAGCCAAAGGTACGCAATGACAAAAATGCAAATATGGTGCATTGAAAAGTAATTACTTGTGATGAAAGATTTTGATTTACACCCAGTTTGTTATGGTGATAGGCTGATTATACTGTACATTATATGCTGAGTCACCTTCATTATTAGGTCAAATGTGTTTTGGAGCTCCATGCAGATTTTTTTGATCAAAAACTGGTTGAAAATGGCTTTTTGGATAGTAGAGGTTCCCAACCCTTGTCCTAGACTGTAGATAAAAGATGGTCTTACCCAGTGTGATGTCACTCATTTCAAAAGGAGAGATCACTTCAAAGAACTGATTTATTGAGGTACAGATTTTGAGTAATAAATTATAATTATTAGATTCTGATGAAGCCAAATAGTAGACAGGGATTTTGCAATGGTAGGATGTAGTACCTCACTAGAGTCTCAAGGCCAGAAGTGGAAGTGGAGGTGGAGGTAAAGCAAGTGGAGACTTGGATAAGGATCTCTGACACAGATGAGAACTTGCAAGGCAGAGTGACAGAAGAGCACTGCAATTCAAAGCACATGGAACAGAGACTGAATAGCTCCCAGTAGTTGGGCGAGAAAATTGCTGGGCCAGAGGAATGATGAAAGAAATGAGTTTGACAACATGGGAAAATGGGAGTGATGTAAAGAAGACCAAACATCCAGGAATGTAAGAAAATGAGTGAAAACAGAAGGTTTTTGGAAGTCTTGAGTTTCATGTTTTGGCCATGTCTGAAAATACTGAATTAAAGGGTGGAGCTAGGGAACAATAAGCTACTACTATCACTAGCTAGCTGACTTAGTTAGCAAGGAGCTTCTGTAATTCCCTTTGATAGGGAAAGTTAAATTTGACCAGCAGAAAAACACAGCAGCTATCATTTGATATCACTTAATGCCAAACCAGTTGTGAATGGGAAAATGAACTGTAGACATCCTCAAAAGTTGATTCTGCTCATCTGGACATAAAGTTTTCCATGGGAGAAATGTTTCATCACTCATCCAAGTGACTTCTTCAGTCTCAACTGACTGCAGGACTCTCCAACCTTATAAATGTAAATTCTCTTGACCATCAATCAAACAACCACCGATCAAGGCGCCACTGATCAAAGGCCACCGTTCAAAGGCCATGAGTACCATTCACAGAGAGCTGGGTAATGGCTCCAATCACAGCATTGCAAGATGGCGAAAGATGTACCCTTAGGCCTCCTCCTTGACTCAGAGATGGTTGGCATCTGAGGCTGAATCTCAGGTGGTTCCTGTAATCAGCCATCTTACGTGCTGTTTGTTCATCCTGACGTACAAGCTTTAGGCAATCATTGCCAAAGTGGGTTAAAATGTCTAGATGCATGCTCAATCATCCAGGTAAGTAAAACCTCAAAAGTTGATTCTGTTCATCTGGACATAAAGTTTTCCGTGGGAGAAACAATAGAACCACTCACATTAAAACACTGACATAAAATAACACAAAAAGAATAAAAAGGACCATATCAATTCACACCGGTCCAAACGCTA